>JAJOOO010002596.1:0-10535 GCA_029582685.1 Solanum piurae
ATATGCCTTTTTGAGAAACTTATAAGTTTTCATCGTGTCAAATCTTGCAAGTGGATTTATGAATCCGACACATGAAATAAGTTAAGTAGTGCTCTAAAGGAAATTAATCATTAAATTAAATTCGTTAGTAATATAATTTATTGATTAGTATCTGAAATCTTAACATGGGGAATTACATAAGTGTTTAATGGGGAATTACGAAATATAAATAGAGGAGTGCAATTACGAATTTCTAGTGGAATGATTTGTAATTTATTATTGTAAGAATAAATTCAAATTAATTATTTGAATTATTTCCATAATAGGAAGCCTCAATAATTAATTTTGTGGTCCCTCCAGTGCCCATATATAACTAGAACTCATAATCCTATTTCTATGTGAAAAGGAAGAATAATATGGTTTTTTCTAGTCTTCTAGAAAAACTAGGTTTTCTAGTCCTTTTTGGATTAAGAAGAAATCTCTATAAATAGGGATTCTTCTAACCTAGAAAAGAAGAAGAATTAGTTTTCTATTCGATAGTTGCCCACCCAAGTATTGAGAGAGTTCAGATGTGAACTTGGGATCATTGTAGAAGACCATAGCTATTGTCTATCTTGTAGATTTGCTTGAAGGTCGTCTAACTTGTGGATTCGCTTAAAGGTATCTGCTCACGCTTCAAGAGGTATTTATCAAATTAAATTTCAGCAAGTTTATGTGTTTTAGCATGATTATGTGTTCTAGCATAAACGATATTGATTATCTATTATTCATGTAAGCAATAAAGATTCTAATATGCTTCCGCTGTACATATAGTTTTCCAACAAGTGAGAGTGCAGAGAGGGAGAAAGAGGAAGAGAGAAGAGAGAAATTGCTATAAAAATTAGTTAGACATTATAATTCTTTCAAACTATAGTGATGCATAATAGATACACATCACATATTTGTCTTGCTACTTAATTTTTTTGATTTGGTCTCGACTTCACTTCCCTCTCTACTAATTAATTACCATTTCTCTTTTTTCCTTACAATTTCTTTTCACAATTTTCTCTTCTTTCACTTAGATGCAAAAACGTTTATCCTCTTTAGATAGTTTTCGATCAAAGTATGATGATAGTTGATATTTATTTCGCTCGTTCATTTTCAAATATGATTTTGCATAATACTTTCTTGGAAGAATTTCAAGAAAAGATGAAAGCTGGTGAAAACAATGATTACTACTGAAGACAATATTTTTTGATAAAGTTTGTCGATTTTTCAATGCTTCTCATTTATATATTGTATAATTAGCATAATAATTGTATAATTAACAAATATATATACGTCAAGTATTTATTGATTATACATTCATTGTTTACAAATTATACATAAAATTGGGAATCAAAAGATTACAGAGGATATAATTGACACTAATGTTTTGGAAAAAAAAGCTTAATATATACTCCTCTACTTTGCGACTTAGAACTGATATGCACCTTGTTATAAAAAAAATGGCTCACATATATCTTAGAGTTTTTGGTCAAAACCATTCTTAAACTATACCCTAAATTAAACTACATCCTTAAAATATCTTTTTTTTTGGCAAAAAACATCTTCTAAGTATTTGAAAGTTAACAATTTTTCATCCTTCTGTTAGATATCGTCAAAAAACTAAGGGATGAGCAGTTCACGTGCCTATTAATAAAAGTTTTCCTGCATAATTTCATTACCTGCTATAAAAAGTTCCTGAAATAAATATTAAAAATCTTAGACACCATTGCTTACTGAAACAAAAAATATTTGGAAGGTGTGAGGATACATGATTTGCTCTTTTTTCTCATTTAGTAACAGAAAGAAAATGAAGCTTAATTATCTTTACCTTTTTCAATGCCAAACTATATTTAGATCAATAGATTTGTGGGTCAATCTGATATTGAAGTGATCAAAATATTGATCACATCTCGCATTTGAGTTTCATTTTACATTATTAGAAGCGGAAGTCTCCAACAAACGTCGCTTCTAGCATATTCAATTGAGAAGAAACATATTTCAACTAATAATATTTTTAATATCAAATTACATGAAAAATAAATGAAAAAAAAACTATCAAATTAAAAGATTTTGCATAATGCTAAACTCAATTACCGAAAAAGTTGATGATAGTATTTTTGGCTTATCTAAGAATAATAATTACGAAGGGATGACTTGATTTTTGTGATATATGTTAGTTTTCTGATAAACTCAAGTAGAAAGATGAAAATTGTTCACTTTTAAATACTTGAAGGATTTTTCTGCTAAGAATGATACTTTAAGGATGTAGTTTAAGTTTGGGGTATAGTTTAAGGATGATGACACAAATGACTTAGATATACCCCTTCGGTTGATGAATAAAGTAAAAAAGGTTAATTTTAAATTTATTTTTTGATAAAAGTATGTTTGTCCTTCTTTCAAAATTCAGGAATATATTCACTCCTTCTCATGAGTGATTTTTTTTTTACTATTTTAATTCAACAACTAATTTGAATTTTAAGTATCTCTCTTATAAATCTATTTAAATTGTTTATCATTATTTGAATTTCTTGTTCTTATTTCATTTATTTTTATTTTTAGTGTGAAACTATATAAAAAAGATTAAAAATTGAGGATACTTTGCCGTACAACCTTTTATTAAATAATAAAGATAAAAAATAAAAACCACAAATTTAAAAGACAAAAATTAAAAACCACCCCATACACGGGGTAGTCCGCGCAAAGAAAAAATTTGTAGATAAATCTATACATTTTTTTAGGTCAATTTGTCCAACTTATAACATACAAATATATATGGATATAAAAAAAATGAGTCATTAATAGAAAAACTAGGACAGTAATGGCAAGTGTTCGCTCGTGAAAATATAATCCGTTCAACAGAATCGGTCATTTTGTTGTGTACAGTAAAAATTTTGTGGTAAGAATTTGAAAAACCACTAGATATCCTAAGTAGTAGGGTTAAATTTTGATTATATATAGAATGAATAACATAAAATTAAATTTTCATAGCTTGCTTTTCTTATATTTTATATGTAAAAATAAAAATGGATCGGTCAAGCAAAAAAGGGTCGAAAATGGCCTGTTGTTTCCCTGTTATCCTTGACCGATCCATGAGAAGCAGCTTCAAGCTATCTAAGAGCTCTTCTTCTAATAAACTCAATAAAAGCAAGAGCTCTATATGTAAGGACTCCTTCTTTTCTACCGAATTTATCGACAATTCCTAGCTAGTTAAACTTCGTTGCTAATCCGTGGCTACATCGAATTAGCATGAATTTTTTGTTGTTTAGCTATAAAATTTTGTTTGTCACTAATTCCTCAATTTCTAGGAGATGAGATTTTTGTTAATATGAAAATTTCATTTTCTTTTAATTCTTGACACCCATATAATACAAGGTATTTTTGCATTAATTCCCATGGATGATCATGGCGACAGAGCCAGAAATTCTAACAAAAATAAATAAATGATCAACAATTGAGAATTTAATCTAACAAACACCACCTAAGAGAGTGTGTTCATTGTTGAAGTGTGTAATTATTTCATCTAAAAACTTTATATTTTCAACACGTCCCCTCACGGGCGGGCCTGATTCTTTTTCATGGGCCAAAAACGTGGAAATTCTTTTTGATTTGGGTGACTGAGATTCGATCTCAAAACCTCTATCTACTCTGGTACCATGTTGAAGTGTGTGACCATTTCATCTAAAAACTTAAGTTGTGTTAAAGAGAACGCATTTTTTATTAGTTAATTATATTATCAACAACCATCAGGAGGAGCGTGGATGTAACTTTCATATTTTTAATGCAAAGTATAAAGTGAATATTGTGGATGTTTTTAATCAACGTTATGTGACGAAATTGTGCGTATGTAGGTTCACCAACATCTCTATCGATGAAGAAAAAGTCAGTCCAGGAAAATGATCACCTGGTTGTATGTTTTGGGGAGCTGTTGATAGATTTTGTGCCTACAGTATCTGGAGTTTCACTTGCAGACGCACCTGGTTTTAAAAAGGCTCCTGGTGGGGCACCAGCTAATGTTGCAGTTGGTATTGCAAGATTAGGAGGTTCTTCCGCCTTTATTGGCAAGGTATCGTACACACATATTTAATTTAATTCAGAGTTAATCGATCAAAAACACACCTGAACTATATATCTTCAACTATTAATTTGTAGGTGGGTGCAGATGAATTTGGTTACATGTTAGCTGATATATTAAAACAGAACAATGTCGACGATTCTGGTATGCGTTTTGATACTCATGCTAGAACAGCATTGGCGTTTGTTACATTGAAAGCAGACGGAGAGAGAGAATTCATGTTTTTCCGCAATCCAAGTGCTGATATGCTTCTAACTGAGGCAGAGCTCGACAAAAATCTCATTCAAAAGGTAAATTAACGCGATATGCATAAATAATATTCAAGTATATATGTTTTAGATTGCAATACATAATTTAACTATTTTGTTTCATTTTTTACAGGCAAGAATCTTTCACTATGGTTCAATCTCTTTGATTGCTGAACCATGTAGGTCAGCTCATCTTGCTGCCATGGAGACTGCTAAAAATGCAGGCTGCATTCTTTCTTATGACCCAAATCTAAGGTTGCCCTTATGGCCATCCGCCGAGGCTGCTCGTGAAGGAATTTTAAGCATTTGGGACCAAGCTGACATTATTAAGGCAAATACACTCGATTTTACTACGTTTTAATAGCAGTTTATTACGATATGATATGAAGGGTTAATTACTTTATTACAATTCTTAAATTAGCATATCAGGTTTCACCGTTGTTATTAATTTCAGGTAAGTGAAGATGAAATCACATTTTTAACAAATGGTGAAGATGCTTATGATGACAATGTGGTCATGACTAAGCTTTTCCACTCCAACCTTAAACTTTTGCTTGTAACTGAAGGCGGAGATGGTTGCAGATACTATACTAAGGTAATTATTAGTCACTATAACTTCCGTTATGGTTACTGATCACTTAATTGTATAAATATTTTTTATCGCGCAAAAAATACTAACAATTAGGTAACTTAATTAATTTCAGAATTTTCATGGAAGAGTGAATGGCGTTAAAGTTACAGCAGTTGACACCACAGGAGCAGGTGATGCATTTGTTGGTGGACTTCTCAACAGTATGGCTACAGATCCAGACATTTACATGGTACTATTATATCCTCATTTGCAATTATTTACATCGTCAGTCATTCAGTGTATATAAGTTAAATCTCGATTATTAATTTTTGGGTTGCGGTGCACAGGATGAGAAGAAATTGAGGGATGCACTCCTATTTGCAAATGGATGTGGAGCAATAACTGTAACAGAAAAAGGAGCAATTCCTGCATTGCCTACAAAAGAAGCAGTACTTAAAATCTTGGATGGTGCCACTGCTAATTGATCAAATGATACATGCACCCCCCCACACCAAACATACAAAAAAGGCCTCCTCAAAATATGATACATTGCACCACTTATGTAAAAAAATTATTGTGGAATATTTTAGTCCATTATTATTATATATATATATATTGCTATCCCTGTAACAAAACGTGGATATAATTCCTTTTTAAACATTATGTGTATATATAATACAAGGTGCATCTACCAATTTCAAAACATTGGTCCATTTTTCGCTTGTTACTTTTAATTATGTCATGTCATTTAACTTGACTTCAACTAATATTTTATGTCTTTAAATTTTGGGTGTGCACATGTAAATATACATACACTTAAATTTGTACAAGTAGACACACACGTCCTATGTGTGCACAAGTGGCATCTGATTTGTATTATGCCATATAAAACGTGTGTACTTACTAGCTTAACTTTATGTAAGTTTAAGTGTCTACTTGTACAAACTTAAAATTGTAGAACACATATATTAAAGAACATATTTATGTATTATACCTGGTACCGGCCATCATTTGTCCACAAAGGGAAAAAAACACTCATGGGCCTTAATTATTATTAAGTTCAAGCTAACTCAAGTGCAAAACAATTCAACTGGAATATTATTTCACAACTTCATTATATATATGTCTACATAATTACATTATTTTTAAGGACCAAAGTGGTTCGAAGGCCAAAGAGGAAACGAATAACGTTTTATTTTTGGGTTTATGGATAGGATTCATTCAGCTTCACGACATAATCAAAGTGAGGTGAAATCAATTTAGGGACGCTTTGTTTTGCATGACTCTGGTAGTCCAATAAATAATTCAGTCTCTACATCCGAATTTTCGCTACTAATCACTATAGAAACGTCTTCTCCACCTGATGTTTGTTGCATTTCAAGACCTCCACACTAAAAGCAAAAAAGGACAAGCAAATTAGTTCAACTTGGAAGAAGGAAAGTTCGAGTTGGCTATCTGAACTTTCACTTGGTAATGAGGGTTTGATTCTTCGTCTTATAATCCTCAGGCCGCTATTTTCCCTACCCCATTTTAAAAAAAAAAATAGTAACTTAAAGGTTGAGATGGAGAGAAAGAAAAAGTACCTTCTCTAACAACATAACATTTTCAGATGAGAGGTCTTTCACCTGGAAATAATAATTAAGAGACAAAAACAATTAGTACTAATAAATTTCTCTCACATAGCATTGTATTTGCAATAAGATGTGTTGTGCAAAACCAAGTAATGTAAACTTGATAGTAATAATTTTTTTAGGAATAAGAAATAAGTATCCCCTAGACTATGACCAAAATCCTAGAGGTGCACCTTAACTAAACTAAGGTCTTTTTACCCCTAACCCATTCTTTTTTATAATTTTGGACAACTTTTTGACTTACGTGACATTCCAAACATCTCCCACGCACCTCAACTACATGGAGTCACATAGTGCGCCATGTAAGCCCAAAGGTGTGCAAAATTACAAAAAAAATAAGTGAGTTTGAGGGTAATATATAGGATCTTAGTTTAGTTAAGGTGTGTCTTTGAGATTTTGATTATAGTCTAGGGGATATACCTGTGCCTTATCCCATTTTTATATTATCAAGTTAAGTTGAACTATAACAAGAAGTAACTTTTAAAATCATATGGTAATCTAAAAAATAGATTATAAATGGCTAAATTGTACTAATAATATGTAAATAAAAATAATATTGTAACTTGTAATTGTATATACTATAATTGAGTTCGACAATATTTATCTCATGTGCTAGTTTTTAAATTAAAGTTGAGTTAATTAGGCCATGATTCATTTCTTATCATGATATCAGAGTCAGACTCGTCATAATTCTTAGTTTACATGATATTATTCATGCTCCAATTATGATATATGCATAAGGCTCCATTTTATATACAAGAGATTGTCCATGTTCATAGGAGCTTGAAATAATTAAATGAGTCAGTGTGGCCTTACATTTTCTTTCAATCTCACAATTTGTTCCCTAAAGACTTCCATCTGAATACAAACAAGGAATGATGTGTCAATTTTATGCTAATCTTCGTTTATATATAGATATAGATATAGATATCGCGTGATGTTTCCTTTAAAAGAAAATTAACCTTTCTTGCGTGGATGATGTTGATACTCCATTCCAACTGATGTTCCATCTGTTGAAGTTCTTCAAGACTGCAAGATTCTAAACTTTCTCCTAAGAGCTTCCTAATGCAAATGGAATATAATTTATATAATTACTTCCATTTTATATCAAAGAAATTGCAATATTAGGTTGTAAAGTAGGATTAAAAGTTAAACCTTTCAGATTTTTCAAGAAGCTCAATCTTCTTCATCAAACTTGATGTATCATGCTTCATATTGTGCATATTATTCTGTTCCACAGCTGGATTTTCACACTGAATATCTTTAGTATGCCTCTGATAACGCTCGATAATCTCCTGCATGCTGCATTTCTCCACAACATCGGGAACATAATCAGCTTTATTGGCTAATTTTTGAATCATGTTGAAATCTGTGACCATGAATATTCGTGTTGAAGATAGTGTGACTCTGTCATATGAGCATACTAACTATTTGTCTATGAAACCTCTAACAACTAAACACTGTGGACCTTAAGCTAAATACTAGAAATGCTAAATGTAAAGACTAATTTTCCCCCAAAATATCCATATTTGTTCTTAATTAAATCCTTTAAAACCCTTATCTCTAAAAGCACTTAAGTCACAAGAATGAGCGTTAGAATGAGTGAGGAAGAACTTGGACAGCTTTTGAGTGGAATAATGACCAAGGAAAAAGCAGTCAAGAGTATATTAGTAATACACTCCTTAATACAAAATAGAGTATATAACTAATAATGCAATCATTAGTTATAAATAAGCGGAAAAGGTGTAAAAAAAGCTAAGATACACTACTAATACACAAAGGTAATGCATACATTATTTCTTCTAATACTCGTTGCAGATGCCTTGAGAAAATGGAGTATTACGAATGAGGAGTTGGTTATTTTGGCACATGCTTACCTACCATAGATAGTCATCGGACCTTACAAACTTGCTATCATATAATTAATGGAGTCCCTAAGGCATAAACTTGTAACTTTGTGCAAATATTTGTATATTTTTTGCCAGAATCTTAATTTTTGCGAAGAAGCTATTGGTTGCAATTTGGAACAGCGGGTCTAGCTTAAGCTCCCCTTAACCTTGTAATTTTGTTCATCAATATAAAGGTCTCACCACCATACAGTGATAAATTGTTTTTTTTTTTTAAAAAAAAAAAAGATTGTTACCATTACTACAAGTGGGTAAGTTCTCTTGTTCTAAGGCTATGGATAGTTCATGAATGTGGTGTTAGACGGTTAAAGTGATTTCACTGATTATATCATACTCCCTCAGTCCCATTTTATATGACATTCCTTTTTATAAATAGTTGGATCACAATATTTGTCATTTTATAAAATTTATGCATAAATTACCATATTTTGCCTATTATACCCTTGATAAAATAGTTAATTAATCCTGTCATTTATTAATAAAGTTGACTTAAGAAAACATTAAATAAGAATAGAAGGGTAAAGTTACATCATTTCTTAATGCAAGTACAAAGTAAAAAAGTGACATATAAAATGGGACGAAGAGAGTATTAATTCGTTTATCTTGATTCTATACACACATAAGCTTATCATCTTAACTTGAATAGGCGAGCACTTATCGACGGAATAGTGCCTGCTGCAAGTCGAGTTTCATCAAAACCTTACACAAGAAGCCGAGCTAAAGAGTTTGTAGATTTGTCATTGAGTGACCTTAGAGGCTTGGAGGGTTGTTGAAACAAAGGCATGAAGCTCGAGAATGTGCTAAAGTGGAAGTACAATGATCCATGTGGAAGACTACTCAAAGTAGGATTAATGCAAAAATGGCTATTCTTGAAATGCAAGCCTAAGAAGACTCTTCTTTCATTAAGAGTATTTATGTAATAGCTAGTTTAGGCTACAAATAATGGAGAATAGCTCCTTTAGACTTTAGATTATTTTGATATGATAAATTCTCATGAATTGAGTGTAACTCTTTAGAGAGTTTTAGGCTAAGGTCATAATTATTGGGAAATGTTGAAGAGATTGTTTGCTTGAGGATCATTCCTCTTGAGGGTTATCTAGTGATAGGTTCGTTCTTGAGAATTCATTTCTCTTGTGTGGATCTTAACATTAGGTGATTGTTGAGATTCTTAATTGGAGGTTTTAGCTTTGATATAGCTCTTGTTGCCAATTAGTTCCTATACTTGTTTTGCTCATAAATGTCATGTGATTGAAACTTTCTTGAACAATAATGACATTTGTCTTTTTGAGAATGAGATTACATGTAATTCTTCATCTTTGATTGATTAAATTCAGATCGCGCACTGCAGAGCTCATTCGGAGGTGACGCTCCCATCAAGATTTTCTTCATATCAGGGCTCGATCAAATTCGAGACCCTTGATTAAAAGTGAAACAATTTCACTACACCACAACTCATGTTGGTGAGTCTTATTGAGTTATTGTTCCTTACTTGCTAATATTTGACATTTTTGGATTTTTTTTAATAAAAAAAATGGATCTATTTTTTTGATGACATATCAAAGAAGAGAAAAGATGTATGAAAGTGTGAAATACTTTTGGTATCCTCATTTGTTCCCGTGTTTGTAGCCATGCCTTTTGAGGGATATCTCTTTACATTGTCAAAGTGGATTCTTTAACATTGTTTATAGTTACTACACTAAGGGGTCGTTTGGTATAAAAATGAATAATGCAGGAATTACTAACGCTGGGATTAGTAATGTAAGGATTAATAGTGCAGCGGTTAGTAATGCAAGGTTTATTTTTACCAAGTGTTTGGTTCATTTATTCCAACCTCATTTTGAAATTGGGTTAAAACTTTATAATAAACTTCTTTCCAATTATACCCTTGAATTATTATATAATTAGGTTAAGGTAAATAATTGTCGATTTTTTTTTTATGGCCTTCTAACTACACTACTAAAAAATTGCTAAAAAACGATGGACAAAAAAGCGACAGACGGCGTCGCTCCAAAAAGCGACGCCATTTGCCACACTGTCCGTCGCTTTTTAATAAAAATAATTATTTTTTAAATTATTTTACAAAAAGCGACGGACGACATC
>JAJOOO010002597.1:0-67036 GCA_029582685.1 Solanum piurae
CTTTTTTAAAAGCGACGAGCTAAAAAGCGACGTAAGTGACTGCGTCGCTTTTCCGTCAATTTTGACCAAAAAAGCGACGCAGTCCGTCGCTTTTGGCCGTCGTTTTTTGACAATTTTTTAGTAGTGAATGATTAATTTGCTAAGTTGAAGTTGATTCAAGAGCTTCGAGTCGATTCTAAGTGTTCGTAATGACCTCCAGATCATTGTGTGTTTGTGCCTCATGTTCATCATTTAGAGAGTTCCTATAGTGACCCCAAGTCATTTATGATTTTTTGGGACCGATAGTTTGGTCACTTTGTCGTTCGTTTGGTTGTTATACAAGTTTTAGCATTTGGAGCTTTTGAACCTTCAACGGTAATTTTTTATCAAAAGTTCAAGAAGATGATCTAGGAATCAAATTCTGACGATTCCATCAGCTCTAAAAAGGTCATCTTAGAGTAGTAGCATGGTCAGCACAACTACCAACACTTTCAATGCGAGTCTATGTGATTGAGTGTTTTCACTTTCAAGTTAAGGCCTAAGTTTGACTTTAGTCAACATTCTGAGTAAACGAGCTAGCACGAGAATAATGCCAGCGCGGTTAGCTCCTCAATGTTGTGTTTAGTCAAGAACAACCCTTTGTTTGGATCCTAAGGCTTCGGGGCTAACTCCCAGTCATCTTGTGGATTTCAGCTTAAATAGTGTTTGGAGTGGGACCCACTTTTTACTGAGATGACCTCGTATGGGAATTTCAACTGCTCCTTTGAGTTTGCAATACCAAATTTGATAGGTTTGCATTTCAAATTTACATCCACGGGGTTCAAAAAAAATTTGGTACACCCCATTATAGATATGGACTTGCCAAAAATCCAGCTAATATGCATCAGTTGGTGCAAGACAAATTAGCCTTTGCATTTGAGGTCCATTGGAAGCTTTTGTGGAGGTCAGGAGACCTGTGGGCCACATTTTGAGGTTCTGAATGTGTTCACGTGGTCGCTGCCGCAATCGTGAGACCTCGACTCTCTCTTTACCACAATAACGGATGACAATCTGTGTTCGCGAAGAAGAGAGTGTACTGGTCTTTAAAGATTAGACGCAAGGGCAACTTAGATTTGAAAGTTCAATTAGTGTTATCTTCCTCATTGGAGCACATAATTGGGTGATTCGAAGACCCATGCATTCATAATTATTGAGCCTACATTAGAGAGTGATCGAAAAGTGTTGGTGATCCTCCGTTAGAGGTGAATTTCCATTTTAAGTGGTTGCCCTTGTTCTTTTGTTAAGTTAAATTATGCAATTTTTGCATGTTGCTTTATTTTGTTGTTTTGATCCCCGAATTGTGTTATTTTGGAATACAAGCTCGGGGCATGGTTTCCTACCTCTTGATGGAGTCAATTCTAGAAATTTCGGTGAGGGTCCTACAATTCTTGTTTGACTAAAAAATTGGTCCATTTTCATTTGAAGTGTTTGTGGTATCTAAATGACCGTACTAACATTGTGATCATAGTTTTTATAGCGTGGAAACATTCAGAGGCCAGTTGGAAAGGAAAAGCTCCAGCCTTATGAATTTAAGCATGCACGTTTGGCATACAGGTAGGCTACAACTTCCTTTCCATATAGATTGAGTTGGATTGCATATATACATTTTGATTAGAGTTAACTAGTGTCGGGTACCTAGTAATTCTTATTTCTTTTCTTAGAATCCATGTTTTACTATTGATCGACATTGTTTCAGGATTAGCACTATGCTAGTTGTGGTTTATATGTGTTGTTTCATGTTGTTGTGTATTAATTGTGCTAGTCCTTGTTATATTGAGCATGTTTGTCCTTAGTCTAGAATTTACTACTTTTGCTTTAGACTCACGAGCTTTATAGGCTTATTTCATCTCCAACATCGTTTCAGACGAACTAGATGCTTGTATATTGGAATAACACTCTTGAGTCTGATAGTATGAGCCTTAGTTTAAGAAATTTCACAACTTTATAGACTTTTGATCTTCTCTCCCTATACCTGCGGCTCTGATGCATTACCGGAGGTTTTGCACTTTTGAGGCGACTTTGATTAGGTTGTTCATGACGTCATAGGTTTTATGGGGATATGGTTGAGGATACCCATAAGTCTCTCACTACTTGTTGTAAGTGGCTATACACATTGGGAATGGTGGAGTCTAGAGGAGTTGACTTCACTGCTTATCAGTTAGATGGGCCAGCCAGGCAGTGGTGGCATACATTCATTCAGAGTAGGACAACTGGGTCCCCTTTGGTAACTTGGATAGAGTTTTCTGAGGCCTTTTTTTTGCTAGATTCATCCACATCAACATCAGAGATCACCTTCGTGATGAGTTATCTAGGTTGGAGTAGGGCTCTATTGTCACGCCCCGAGGCTACCCCTGTGACATAAACACAGGACCTAGGATCACGAGTGACCCTAAGATAACCCTGAGCTGGCATATCATAAGCATACTACAATTTACTGAAATAAAGAGATATTGTGCGGAAGCCTAAAATATGAGATAAACTGAAATTGGGGGGGGGGGGGGGGAATACCCAACATTGGTCTAAATATAAATACTGGATAAGAGTTATTAACACTGGAGTATCACTCAAAAACTAAAGCCGAATCTAACTATGTCTGAAATAAGCCTCTAACTGACTAGAGATGCTAGGACATGCCCCCAACTAACTCTAGCAAAAAATGAAACTAAAATGAAAGACTGAATGTAAAAGAACATGTGTATCATCTTTGAATAATGAGGACTCACCATGGATACTACAGATTACAGATTGGGAATCGATCTACACGTGATTTGAATGTTGAGGAGCTGAACCTACATCACGAAAAGATGTAGCGCAGAGTATGCGTTAGTACTTGAAAGGTACTGAGCATGCATGATAGGATAAAGCTGAACAAATATATAACTGAACAAAGAATACTGAGAAATGATATAATCTTAACATGATAAAGATACTGAGATAGACTAAAAATGAACTTAACTAAATGCAATGACCAAGTACATAACATGCTTAAACTGAATACTGAAATATAACGGGTAACCTAGTCAAATACACTAGAGTTTGACTGTGGGAGCTACTATTAACAGATATAAAACCACGTGAACTAACTGTGGAGTCCGATGTATATGCCCTATCGAGAGGACCCAATATACCTTGCCAGGGGTATAAAGGCATGACTAGCGTGATCACTAAAATTGATGCCCAAGAGAGGGGACTTATTATGGGGGCACTAGTTCTGGGACTATGAGGGTGACTAACTCTAGTCCAAATCGGTGTTAAGCCTACTCTCAACTGGAAATGTGTACAATACTACATAACTGAAATATATTGGATAGCTCAATATTCTGACATGCTAACTGAAAATGCAACATTAAGTACTAATAATAAAACATTTTAAAACTGAGGCATGTGTATCTGTTTATCTATCTTAGCTAGTGCAATTCATAAATTAAACGAATCTACACAACTAGGGTTCTGAATTCATGCAAGGAACTAAGTAACATTGTTAGGGAAACATGATAATCTGATTTGGAATACTCTAACAACTAAATCACAACAATTATCTAAAGTTCTATAAACCCTAGGTCTAAGAAATATTTAGGGAATCAAGATTCTGACTGATATCTATAGACCTAATGGGTGAAAAGAACCCACTAGTGAAATCCCACATACCTGGTGACGAATTCCATGGAGAAATCTTTCGATTCCAGGGCTGGAACTGAGAAAAACTTGTTGTGTTCTTGGAGATGGTTTGGTCGACTACTTTCTCTTTTTTTCGTTGAAATTGGATGAAATTAGGAGAATGAATTGACTAGGGTAATTTCTGATTTAGTTACTAGGCTAAAATTGACCAAAACGACGTAGTTTAGGGGTTAAACGGCGTAGTTTAAGTGCCCAATGCATAGGGAAAAGACCAAACAACCCTCACTTAAAATCTATCGAAATCACTGACGACCCTTGACCAACGGACCGTGGACTGACCAACGGTCCATCCTGGCAGGGCGTCATTTGGCTTCAGAGGAAAAAAATCCGGGACCTGAACCATGGACCTGGACCACGGACGGTGGTCCCACCTACGGTCCATAGGTCCAGAAGTGGTTTTGGACTTAGCGGGATTTTATGGGGTTCTGGGAAGGAGTTGCAGGTGGCCAACAATGGACCCCACCTATAGTCTGTGGGTCAACCTACGGTCTGTAGGTGACTTCCGTCGGTGGCACCTGCACTTCTGTAAAATCTGCATTTTACCTCTCTTAGAATCTGGGGTGTTACATTATCTCCCCCTTAGGAACATTCGTCCTTGAATGAAGACTAAACTAGCTGAATATGAAGGAAAAGAGCTGCAATCCCACCAAAGCTTGATGGTTCAAAGATATCAAATCTACCAATTGACCGAGTTATTCGATATAAGTTCACTACGGAAAGTTCAAAGGAAAACCTACTTATCCATATGTAATTAATCCTTACTTACGAGACACACAAGTTTTTCATGCATATGTTTTAACAATAGTTATTCCCCATTCATATGGGGGATTATTGGGTTATAGCAAGGTGTGAATGGGAAATAAGATTGAATGAGAAATTAGGAAATGTGGGGGAACAAATTTGGAGGGAAAATGAAAAGTCATTTCAAATGATTGTCATTGAAAATGAAAAGTCATTTCAAATGATTGTCATTGAAAATGAAAAGTCATTTCTCTCATATTGGTAGAAGAAAGGAAAAGGGTTGTCCTTATATTAGGAAACACTTCATTTAGCTCTTAAAGGGTTAAGTAGAAGGTTCCCCCTCACACCATCGTTGTCGCTCGCTCGGCGTCGACCTCAGCTTCGAATTCAGTTTTGGCTTTGGCAAGTGATTGATTCATAATTTTTGAGGTAAAATTTATTTAATCAATCTCATTAATTAATTTCTTTTTTCTTAAAAAAATTGATTCAGAATGATAATTAATTAACAGAATTAATTTCACGTAACGGAATTGTTTGAAAATTCATGTAACGGTAAAGTCGCTCACAATGGACATGTTCCTTCCAAATAGACATTTTGTTCCCAAAAGACACAAACATTCTGGAAAGACATGTCTTAATAGATGCGTTCACACTCTTGTTCGAACAAACGAGTTCCTTGTTGCAATTGGCTATAAATAGAGAGACTTCTCTCATATTTCAAACACTGAAAATTTTCTCTCTTCTGCATACATTTTCTTACATATCAAATTGTCTATCGACTGAGTCTGTGTGTGCTCTCGTTGCCGATTTTTCAGTTCCCTGAAATTATTGAAGTTTGAGGTACGACTACTTCTTTAATAGTTAATATGTTTTATCTTGGGAGGAATTAATCTACAATCTCGGGTACTTGAGGGGATTAAATTCTTAAGAATACACAGTGGGTTATGTGGACTGAGATTATTTATTTTCTGTTTATTTCATCTTTTATGTTTCTGTTTTTACTAACCTAAATAGAGGAGATAACAGATATATCCATGGATTTTATAGTGTTATTTCTGGTGCTGGACAGTTTCTCTAAATATGCACATTTTATTCCTCTTGCTCATCCATATAATGCATCATCTATAGCAAGGATTTTCTTTGAGAATATTGTTCGTTTGCATGGTATACGAGAATCAATTGTAAGTGGTCGAGATGCCCTTTTCACTAGTACATTCTAGAAAGAATTGTTTCGTTAATATGGGACTGAGTGACACTTTTCTTCAGCTTATCCTCCACAATCGGACTGTCAAACTGAGATTGTTAATTGAGCGATTGATATGTATTTGAAATGTTTTGTGGTTGATCGTCCTACGAAAAGGACAAACTAGATTCCCTGGGCAGAATTTTGCTACAACACTTCTTACCATTTTGCACTTCACGCATTCCCATTTCAAGTTGTTTATGGTTGTGAGCCTCCCAGTTGCAATCCTTCATGGCTGGTTCATCTCGAGTTGATTCGGTAGACCAATTTGTTGTCTTACAAGATATTTGAGCTAAGCTTCAACACACGCAAGACAAGATGAAAACATTTTGTGATAAGGGACAACGTGATGTGGAATTTTCTCAAAACATCTTATGTGTGGTTATGCTACATCCATATCACCAAGAAAAACTCTAGCTATTCGTGTCTATCATAAGCTTGCACCAAAATAATATGGTCCTTTTGTAGTCTTGAAGCGCATCGGATTTGTTGCTTATCAACTTGGTCTACATGTAGGTTGCAAGTAGGGATGGCAAAATGGTAATTTATATGTGTATCCATTCAAATTACTCATCTTAAATGAGTTGGGTACCTAACTCATTTTAAATGGTTAAAAATGAGTCAAACTCATATTACCCATTTAAAAGTGGATAGTTAAATGGGTAAAACTCATTTATAAAGAAATAAAAGTTACATTAATATTTTTCTTAAGGTGTAGGTGATCTAGGTAGGGATGGGTTAAGTAGTAAAAAATAATCCTTTTTTTTAAAAAAATAAAATAATTTTTGTTTTTTGAGGTATTGGGGTTGGGAGTGGGGTGGGATAGGGGTGGGGGTGAGGGGGTGAAGAGTGGGATAAGAGATATTTGCTTTTGAAGCTTCTAAGATGATCCCTATAATAATATGGGTAAATATGAATATTCATATTATTCATTGGGTAACTTATTTTTACCCATTTAAATTATGAGTCGAGTCGAGTATTTTACCCATATTTATTTAACTCATTTTCGATCGACTTATATTTGACTCGATCCGCTCGTTTGTCACTCCTAATTGCAAGCTTCATGATGTGTTTCATGTGTCACTTCTTATGCCATTCAAGGGTGAGTTACTTGCAACTCCGCCTTCTCTTCCACCAGTTCAAGGACATGTTGTTCCATCCCTTACTTTGTGGTCCGATCGCTTCTTAATCCTGGTAGTTGGGAAATTATAGTTAGTGGTACGTCCTATATGTTGAGGACTCTACTTAGGAGACAATGCATCATTTTAAATCTTACTTTTCAGACTTCAAGCTTGAGGATGAGCTTTTTATTCAGGAAGGGAGTAATGAATTGATGCATTTGTCAGGAAATAATATTACAGAGTTCAGAATGATCAATATTTTCTGAATTATTATTTTAGTCGAATAGAACTTCCCTGAATTGTTTAGGATTCTTATTATTTGATTTTAATAGGACTTTCATTATTTCTAATTTATTGGGACTCATGCTACTGTGAACCTCTGCTTAAGAGAGTTGACGTTATTCTTTTATTATATAAGAGGGAGTTTGCACAAAGCAAGCTCCTCCCCGTCAACATGCCTGTTTGGCATAGGGGTAGTATTGGTAGTTTGTAATTATTTTGCTACTAATCTATTGTACTTTATGCTATTGACCATGTACTTTTTTCAAATTAGACAAAACAATCATACTACTATTTTGTTCCTCTATACACTTTATCTTGAGAATATGGGGCCTACTTCACTGGTGTTTAATTTTAAAGAGGTTCCTGGCATGCATCATTGCATAGTAACCGAAAGATTTGAAGTAATTTATATTTATGTTAGCACTAACTAATTATTATATGCAAAAAAATTAATAATAGAATAAATTTTATCCACAGTAACCAAAAAAAAAGCCTCCAAAGTGAGAAAAAATCAATTTATCACACAAATTTCCACAAAGTTATTGGAAGTTTAATAAAGAAATATTCTTCAAAAGTATTTTTTTTTATAAAAACAATAAAGAAATGTAAAAGACTAGCCTAATGAAATATTTTAGAGTGCAATCAAAATTTAAATTATTCGAATTTTTAAGAATGAGTTATACATGATATACTTAAATAATATTTAAATTAGACAAATAAATTAAAACAAAAAAAATATTTTTATACTCATAAAATTTTAAAGACTTAAATAGTATTTTTTATTAATACCTCAAAATAAATAAGTTTATACTTAAGGGGCAACTTGGTTAAGAGACAAACTATTTATAGAAATTCTAATTTAAAAATTAGTGTTGCGAATTAGTAATGCAACAATACAAAAAATTTCACATAATTTATGAGAAAAATAACCAAATGTTATATGAATTAACAATGATTTTTATGTATGTTGATTAAGTTTTAAGTGAAGAAAATAAAATACAGTAATTTTTAACATTGCTCTTCAATTTTTTTAGAAAATAAAGGACAATGTCCACTCACATAAGATTTTAGAGAAAGAAGAGAGAGACGATTTACTACTATCACAAATATTTATAATTTATTTAAAATAAAAAAATTAAAATTATTTAATCAAAATTACATCAAAATTATTATAAATTAATAATATTTATCAAGTATTCATTTCACAGTTAGTATGAACGTTTACTGTCATATAAATATATACAACTTATTCAAATTTAAAATTTAAAATTATTTGAGTATCAATTAAAAATTAATTTATGAATAAATATTGGGCCCGTGCAGTGCACGGGCTCTTCGTCACTAGTTAATAAAATAAGTTGGAGTTGTATGTAAGAGAATATAATAATGAAATTCTGTAATCCTAAATTTTTTTAATGATGGTAATTGGGAAATTCTACTACATTTTCCTTATTGCTTCTTTGACCCTTGTAGTTGTAAGTAAGAAAATATAATAATCAAATTCTGTAAATATGATTTTGTAAAAATTTCTCAATTCTTTTCTTTAATTTGGTAACTTGTTCATTTTTTTTTTCTTAATTTGACAACTTACTATACTTTTCATTTAACAACTATGAGGGTGAAAAAATAATCCAAGGGGACCACACCCTCCTATATGTAAGATACTTATTTTTTACTAACCTTATACCCTCAACTCAAGTCAGGTGAGAGATAAGTGAAGAGAACTCACGGCAACAATGAAGAGAAGGATGTCAATAACAATGAAAATTGATATTTATTTCCCTGACTTGGTGTCAGCTGATAATTATGACCTTTAATTTTGGGTGTGCAAAAGTAGGCACTTAAAGTTGTGTAAAATTATACAAATAAAAACATTCATCCTACATGACACCCTACATGGCAATTTTGTGTCCTACGTATATTATGACATGTAGGATACGTGTGTCTACTTGTTCAATTTTAAACAAGTTTAAGCGTCTACTTATGCACACTCAAAATTAAAGGTAATAGTTGCCAGCTGACGTGTATTATACCTTCCCAAAAATAATCAAATTGATTCAGCAAGTCACCAAATTGTATGATCTTCTTTCATAATCTTTCTTTGATTTATTTTTATGATGCCCTATCATTTGTTCTTTAATTTTTTATTCTTAAAATTCACTATCAATGTGCTTATGTTGAAAATCTTTTATCCTTGAATGAGTTGCTTATAATTATTGTTGGTTATTAAGTATTTTATATTATTTTTAATATTAAAGTAGCTCATTTTTATCTGTCTTAGAACTGCCTAATTTTTCATGCATTTGGTCATTTACTAAGTAGTCAAGTAATGTCAATTACTTTTGGTTTTATTGGCTTATTTCATAGGTGTTAAATGTGGCAGAAAAACGTTGTGAGAAATGGTCTTGAGCAATGTCTTTTGTCCGTTGAATTACATGTGCACGTTGGTGCATTTGTTGCCCACACCATTATTTCATTTTTTATTCCTTCATTATACATTATAATTTATGTAACCTCTAGGCCATTTATCTTCTCTATTTACTATCCCGTTATCTTTCAATTCATTGCTAGGAATATTTCCTCAACTATAAATAATGATAGTCTTCATTTGGTTTGGGGTACACAAGAATATATAGAGTGCATAAAAGTTTGTCAAAAAGAGAGTTCTTATTAATTTAAGGGAGGTGTTGTTTTTGTGGAGCTTTAGACACAACTCTTGTCCAGAGTTTGTTGAGTTATACTTGTGGTGAGGTTGTTGTATCCTGGAGGGGACAAGTCAAGAGGCTATTGATGGACCGGTGAAAAGATTTGATGCAGTGGGCTTGAATCTCCTTAAAGAGAGTGAAATATTCACGCCTCACCTGAAGAGATTTTTTATTTCATCATTAAATTTCAAATTGTAATCTTGTAGTTTTTTAATTTTCACTAACAATTTTGAGGAGATTCATAATGGGTACAATTGAAAAATATGTGGATGTCAAGATGAGAGATCTTAACAAATCATTTCGGTTCAATGGTAATCATTTCAAGAGATGGAAGGGTAAAGTACTTTTCTACTTAAGTCTTCTTAATGTCTCTTATGTGTTAACTGAGAACAGTCCTAATAAAATTGACATCACTTCTATGAATGATGATGAAACTATTTCTCATCTAGAGAATGTCAAAAAGTACGATGGTGATTTCTATAAGTGTTGGTATTATATTTTTAATTGTCTATCTGATAATTTTTATGATAATTATGATACAACTTACTCTAGTGCTAAGAAAATTTAGAAAGCATTGCAGAGTAAGTATGATACCGAAAAGGCTGGAGCGAAAAAAAATATGCGGTTAATAGATTTTTTCATTTCCAAATGGTGGACAACAAATAAATTGTAGACCAAGCTCAAGACTTTATAATGATTGTTGGAGAACTCAAGTCCGAGGAGGTCAAAATTGGAGATAACCTTATTGTTTGTGGCATAGTAGATAAGCTTCCACCTTCTTGGAAGGTATTTTAAAAAAACTATGCGCCACAAACAAAAGAAAACATCTCTTGAAACATTGATAATGAAAATTCACATGAAACAAGAGGCAAGGGGCCAAGATGCACTTTTACAATCAGAAGAGAGCAACATCACAACGAAGGTATATTTAATTACTTTAAATAATACTACTCTCGGATCTCATAAAAATACTTCTATGAAGCCTAAGAAGAAAATTTTCAAGAAAAATAATGGTGAAACTAACCAAGAACAAAATCAACAAGTTCAAGATAAGAGACCGTGTTTTATTTGTGGCAAGAGTGGGCATATTACTCGATTTTGCAGATTTCGGAAATGTGGTCCTACACCTCAGGAAACCGTCACCAGAGAACCTTTTGTGGAGGTTATTACATACATAAACATGGTTGAGAGTGTTGATGGATGGTGGGAAGATTCTGGTGCAAACTGTCATCTCCGTTATGACAAAGATTGGTTTAAAATATACCTCTTATGAGGAGCCCAAAACTATCATGCTTAGTGACTCTCACACTACTCAAGTGCTTGAAACGTGAGATGACGAATTGTGTTTTACCTCTGAAAGGATGTTAACTTTGAAACGTGTACTTTATAATCCTTCCATGTGAAAAAAAATTGATGTCTAGTTTTCTTCTTAATAAAACAGTCTTTAAAGAGATTATTGAATCTCATCAATGTGTAATTGTGAAAAAAAGGTACTTTTGTGGGAAAGGGGTATGCTTGTGATGAGATGTTTAAGCTGAATGTTGAAATGAATAAAGTTTCTACTTCTATTTATATGTTTTCTTCTACTAATTTTTGGCATGCTCGTTGGTGTTATATTAATGATCGTTATGTTGTAATCATGAGAAGTTTAGGATTAACTCCAATGTTTAAAAATAATTTCGAAAAGTATAAGGCTTGTAGTAAAACTAAAATTACTAAAAGAACTCATTTTTAAGTTGAAAGAAAAACTGATTTATTAGAATTAGTTCATACTAATATTTGTGAATTTGGAGGAATTTTAACTCATGGAGGTAACATATATTTTATCACTTTTATTGATGATTTTTCTAAGTTAACATCTGTTTACTTGATGAAAAATAAAAGTTATGCTTTTGAAAATCAGAAAATTTGTCTCCATGAGGTTGAAAATCAGTTTGGTAGGAAAATAAAAAGAATTAAAAGTGATAGAGGCCGTGAAAATAAATCAAACGAGTTTAATTCTTTTTTTAGATCATTGAGAATAATTCATGAAACTACTTTTCCTTATTCTCCTTCATCTAATGGTGTCGCGGAAAGGATAAATACAACTTTGGTTGAATTGACAATGACATGCTTATTGAGTCACATGCATCTTTAAATTTTTGGGGTGAAGCTATTTTGACTGCTTGTTATATGTTGAATCATGTGTCTCATAAAAAGTATAAATTGACACCTTTTGAATTGTGGAAAGGTTACAAGCCAAATTTGATATATATAAGAGTTTGGAGTTGTCTAGCCTTTGTGAGGCTGATGGATCCAAAGATTACAATGTTTGGTAAGAAAGTTAATACTTGTATTTTTCTTGGTTATGCTTCAAATAGTACAGCCTATAGAGTTTTAAATCTTGAAGATAATATTATAATAGAATCATGTGATGCTATTTTTCATGAAAATAAATTTCTATTTGATTCTAAAAATAGTGGGGGTCAAGGGATTGAACAAAATATTTTGTCACTACCTGGTTCTTCTACTTCTACTTTAAAAAATAAAGAAATTGATAATTTTGAGTTAATAAGAAGTAAAAGAGTTAGAGTAGAAAAAGATTTTGGTCCTGATTTTTGTGTGTTTAATGTTGAAGATGACCCTCTCACTTTGAAAGAAGATTTATCTTCATATGATTCTATTTTTTGGAAAGAGGCTATAAATGATGAACTGAAATCACTGATTGCTAAGAAAACATGAAAGTTAGTTGATTTACCATCGGGTTGTAAAATAATTGGTTGCATATGGGTATTACGAAAAAGGTTGAAATCGGATTGATCTATTGATAAATATGGTTAGACTAGTTGCAAACGGTTTTAAATAGAATTTTTTTACTCTTTTTTCTTTGGTAACTAGATTTACATCCATAAGACTTCAAATTGTCATGGCTGCAATTTTTTATTTGCAAATTCATCAAATGGATGTAAAGACTTCTTTTTAAAATGAAGACCTAAATGAGAAAATTTACATAGATCAACCCGAGTATTTTGTTGAAGCAGGCCAAGAAAGTAAAGTGTGTAAACTTACTAAATTCATATATGGCTTGAAACTAGCACCAAAACAATGGCATGAAAAAATTTATTCCAGCATGATTGAAAATGATTTTAAAACAAATGAGTGTGATAAGTGCATATATCATAAGTCTTGAAATAATTCAAATGTGATTATTTGCCTATATCTTGATGATTTATTCATCTTTGGTTGTAACATGAATGTTATTGATGAAGCTAAAAATATACGTAGAAGTCATTTTGATATGAAAGATCTTGGTGAGACAAATTATATTCTTGGAATAAAAATAACAAGAACATGTGATGGAATTTTCCTTGACCAGTCACATTATGTTGAGAAAGTTTTGAAAACAAATATAACTTTCTTCATTGCAAGCATATTGTAATTCCTTTTGATTCAACTGTTCATTTATTTCCTGTTGAAAGTAAAAATGATGTAATAAATCAAAAGGAATAGGTTGGCGCTTAATAGGAAGTTTGGGATATGTAACTTATTGCACTAGGCCTGATATTGCTTATGCAGTGGGAGATCAAAAAAGTAAACTATAATTGATGACTCTACTATGGAGGCTAAACTAATTGCTTTAGCTTCAGCTAGTGAGGAAGGGAATTAGTTAAGAGATTTATTATTTCAAATATCTTATTTTAAAAAATCAATTCCTCCTATTTTAATTTATTGTGATAACACCGCTAAAATTGGTAGAGTTCAAAACCGTTATTACAACAGAAAATCAAGACCTATAAGGAGCAAACACAAAATGTAAGATTGTATTTTACAAGTGGTACCATTAATGTTGATTATGTCAAATCTTGTAATAATATTTCAGATCCTCTCACTAAGGCCTTCACAAGAGAAAGGTCTAGATCATATCGAGAGGGATGGACTTGAAGCTTTTAAATCCTTGAGTCATATATGAGGAAACCCGACATAGAGACTAGAGATTCTATAACCAGTTCAGAGGAAAAAAAGTAATCGTATGATGACTTGTTGTGAAAAAATACACTATCTTTTATTCCATCCTTATGATGTGAGTGTATTCTTTCCTGTAGTGATTTGTGAATATTGAGTTTACAAAAACTCTTAATGAAAATATGTAGCCCATATGGTTGGAGTGTTAAACTTACAGGAGCATTCTCGAAAGGTTTCACCCGTGAGAGTGTGAAACTAGGTCACTTCCTATAATAATTGATCTTATTCTAAAAAGCACTCACAAGTTCATAACATGTTAGTTCTTAAAACTCATGTCAACACCTTGATTATTGTGTCTGAGCAGTGATATTTTATTTTCATTAAGTCGTCATAGTTCAAGTCTGAGATCACTACGACTCTCGAGTAAAAATTATTGTTTCACTAAGTAGAGATTTAATGCAGAGCATACTTTCATTGTGCATAATAGTCTTCCTTCCGCTAATAGACTCTCTTCGTTAATATTAAAAAGAGTGAGGGATTGCTGGTTATTGAGCATCTTAACTCTTTTATATTAAAGTAGCTCATTTTTATTTGTGTCTTAGTACTGCCTAATTTTTCGTGCATTTGGTCATTTACTCAATACTCAATAGTCAAGTAATACCAATTACTTTTGACTTTATTTCCCGATTTCATAGGTAATAAATGTGGCAGTGTCTTTTGTCCGTTGAATTACACGTGCACGTTGGTGCATTTGTTGCCCTCACCATTACTTCATTCTTTATTTTTTTTCATTATACCTTGTAGGTAACCTATTGGTCATTTATTTTCTTTATTTATTATCTCATTATCTTTTAATTCATTTTTAGGAAGACTTTCTTAACTATAAATAGTGATAGTTTTTATTTAGTTTGGGGTACACAAGAAAATGTAAAAAATATAAAAGTTTATCGAAAAGAGAGTTCGTATCAATTGAAGAGAAATGTTCTTTTTATGGAGCTTTGGACTCAACTCTTGTCCAGAGTTAGTTGAATTATACTTGTGATTAGGTTGTTGTATCCTGAAGGGGACAAGTCAAGCGTCAACTGCTGAACCGGTGAAAAGATTTGTCACAGTGAATTTGAATCTCCTTAAAGAGAGTAAGATATTCGCACCTCAACCTAAAGAGATTTTTATTTCTTTATTTTATTTTCAATTGTAATCTTGTAAATTATGAATAGAAGAAACATTAGGCTTGTAGAAGTATAAACAAATCAACATGAAGCACAAAATAGGTCGATTCTAAAAGTTATCTGTAAGCTTGTCCAAGAACTTCAAATTCTTGCACAGCCATATGTAACCTCTAGAATCGATGCAAGTTTGTCACCCATTTCTTTGCAATGTCCCTAGCTATATTTTTAGAAGATGACTAGAAAAATTAAGGAAAAATGCATAAGTATCCCCTAATTTATGTTCGAAATCTCAGAGACATATTTATACTATATTAAGGTTCTATTACCTCTGAATTTATTTTATAAATAATTTTTTATCCTTTTTCAGCCTACGTGGCACTATCCTTGAAAAAATTGTCAACACGCGTTGTGCCTAGAAGATAGTGCCACGTAGACCGAAAAGGGGTAGAAAATTATTTATAAAATAAGTTCGAGGATAATAGGATCTTAGTATAGTATAAGTGTGTCTCTGAGATTTCGGACATAAATTGGGGGTACTTATGCATTTTCCCAAAAATTAACATTTGACTTGAATTCCTGATAATTGATTTTGCTTTTTCTTTTCTTTTACTTCTATTCTATGTACCTGATATTTCTTGTACTCGTATTTATTTATTATTTCCATTTTTATGGTCCTCAAAAATGCAATGAGATGATCATTATTTTCAACTTAAATTTTTTGTGAATGGAAAATCAATAAAATTAGAAAAATTGCATAATTATACTGTTTATGTAAGATTATTTTTTAGACAACGTAAATGTTAAACTAAAAACACTCAATAACATTTAATATCAATTGTAAAGTATCTTTTCAATAAGAGATTCAATAAAATAAATCATATGGAGAGTGTTTAATAATTTTACTTTTATTATTATTATTATTATTTTATTTATTTTATTTTTATGATAATTTTTTTTTATTATTATTATTACTATTATAGTATTATTATTATTACTATTACTAAGTATTATTATTATTATTATTATTATTATTATTATTATTATTATTATTATTATTATTATTATTATTACTAGTACTATTATTATTACTATTATTATGATTTTAATTACTATATTATTACTATTACTATTACTATTACTATTACTACTATTACTATTACTATTATTGTTACTATCACTACTATTATTATTACAATTATTATTATTATCATTATTATCACCATTGTCATCATTATTATTAGGTAAAAGGGTCAAAAAATGTCCTTAAACTATGTGAAAGAAACACAAATGCCCTCCATTTATACTTTGGTTCAAAAATGTTCTTACCATCAATACTTTGGTTCAAAAATGCCCTTGCCGTCAATTCTTTAGTCCAAAAATGCCCTTATTGTTATATAATGGGCCAAAAATGCTCATTTTTCAATAAATATATTATTATTTTCTTTTTAACACATTTTTTTCTAATAATGTTTTTTAAAAAAAATTAGCAAATGTTTATCTTCAATTCAGAAAAAAATAAAAAATAAAAATATTTCTTATTTTATTATCTTTTTTTTTTATCGTTATATAAATATAAATTAATGATGGATATACTATAATCTTATATATATGACATATATTATTTGTCGAAAGGGTACATGAAGTTATTCTATTTTAATTGATAAAATGAGATTAAGAAGAAAAAAAAAATCCTACATTTTTATTTGTTAAAGTGATTTTAGAAGAAAGAAAACAAGAATAGTGTTCTTTAACAATATTTTAATTAGGATGATGTGTTTAAAAAGATAAAAAAATATTTATTCGGAAAAGGGCATTTTTGACCCATTTTGTAACTATAGAGGCATTTTTGGACCAAAGTATTGACTGCAATGACATTTTGAACCAAAGTATTGATGGTAAGAGCATTTTTAAGCCAAACTATAAACGAAGGGCATTTTTGTTCCTTTCACATAGTTTATTGACCATTTTCCCTTATTATTACTATTATTACTACTATTATTAATTTGATAAATCTTTTAAAATGAATATCAATATCCTCACTAAGTCACTATTATTGATATCCTCCTTCCCATTATTATGAGAAAATGGTCTAAAACCCCCTCAATCTATACCCGAAATCTCAACTACACACTTCAACTTTACGGGTGTCCTATCACCCCCTGAACATTTTAAAAGTAAATATATACCCCTTAAAAAGTCATACCCAGATTTATGTTAAGTAGTGATATACACTCGCCTGCCACATAATATTATATTATTTGTTTAATAAAAAAGTTATTATTCTTTGTCTTTTTTTATATTTTCCTTTCTCTTTTTCTCTTTTATTTTTAATCCTCTTTTGACTTTTCCTCAATGGAACCCAAAAGCACATTACCTTCTTCTTTCTTTGTTCTTCTTTCTATTCTTTCTATATTTTTTATTTAATTTTATTTTTCATAATTTTAGTGAAGTTTCATTCAATTGGTAATGATAATATTATTGAATAAAATTTGGGGCTGCCAATCGGAGAATTAGAAGATGACATTTTTATAAGTTCGTGTGATCAGTTAATTTTCAAAAAGTGGGTGGCATATTGGAGTTGGAGATGATAGAAAAATTCAAAGTGAATTCAATAACAACAGGTAATATGATAGTCAAATGGTTTAATTTTTAGATTTGAAAAAAGAAGTAGGAAATGGTGACATGGCATCTGCAAAATTGGTGGTGTGAAAATGAAAAATGAAGTTTATGATTAAAAGAAGGGGAGTAATTTCTTTGGGGAAAAAAAGAGAGGAAAGAGATAGCATTAGTGATAGCTGAAAAGTGAACTAAGTTCATGGCATTTTCCGGTAACTTAAATCCGGCGAAGTGTTAGAGAGAAAAAGAAAGAAGACAAAGAAAATATAAATAGAGTAAAACATGACATAATTTCAAAAAAAAAATCAAAATCTTAATATGAAAGAGGAAAATTACTTGCAAAGTTAAAGTTTTAATAAAAAAAATCGTCACTCACTCTCTTTGAGAGAGTGGATACACTTTATTTGTCACCTCAGCATACATGGTGAGATTAATTCCATTTTAAAATAGTTCAAGGGGGTAATAGGATCCCCATAAAGTATAAGTGTGTAGTTGAGAATCTAGCTATAGATTTTTTACAAACAAAGTGTAGTTATTGTGTGATTTCAGTGCCATCTTTTGAGTTCACTGAAATTATTGAAGTGCGAGGGACCATCTTCTTTTATAGGTATATCCGTTTTATTCTGGGAGGAAATATTTCACAACCTTGGGTACAACGAGAGGATTAGATTCCTTAAGGACACATAATAAATTCTTTGGACTCAAATTTTTTCCTTCTTTTCATCTTAATAATATTTGAGGTTTACTATTTTGAATAGAGAAGATAACAACAAGTAGATAAGCAAATTTTAAATACAAAATAACTTAAAGAACACAATTAAGGAATATAATTAGAACACGCATGGTGTCGTTTGGGCTAGGAAATGCATGTTTGGAAGGAACACGTCATTTCCTAAACAGTTCTGTGAATTCCAAATCAATTTCATTTCGTGAATTAATAAGTCAATTCTATTTCATGAATTAATTAATTCAAATTAATTCATAATTCAAAAATTATTCAATTGATTCATTTAAAGTCAAACTTGAGCCGAGCCGAGCGAGCGACGACACGAAGGAAACCTTCCACTTAACTCTTTAAGAGGTAAGGGAAATGTTTCCTAATATAAGGACAATTTTTTTCCTTTCTTCTACCAATGAGGGAGAAATGACTTTTCATTTTCCCTTCACTTGGTTCCCCCACATTTTTCGGTTCACACCTTAATTAACACAAAAATACCCCTCGTGAATTGGGAATGACTATTGTTAAAGCATATGCATGAAAAAAATGTGTGATTTGTAAGTCAGGATTAATTGCATTTAGATAAGTACGTTTCCCTTTGAACTTTTTAGAGTGAACATATATCAGATATGTTCGTTCAATTGATATATTCAATATCTTTAAACCGTCAAACATTAATGTATACCTAGACAACATAAGTCACACATTTAACCCTTTAACTAGTTTTGGTTCTCATTATTTTTTTCGTTTCATTCATGAACACAACCTAGTTCATAAGTGCATCGAGAACTGGTCGTATCGATTCTGATTGAAGCTGCTTACGCTTCACGCTTACTTAGGTGATTTATAAATGTGTTATCCCCTAGGTTCACCATTTGATATACCTTGTATCAAACTTAAAAATCATTAAATGGTTATTATAATGCATTGATCTTTTTTACTGAACATTGTCTCATCATAAGCATGAATCATAAAAATTATTTTGACAATGTTGAACCATCATCAATGACTTTGTTTGATCTCCTTGAATCTATATCTTGGGATATCTGGTCTTCTAAGTAGAGCTACCGCCACGATAATTTATCCTCGACCATAGTCTCATACCTTTTGATGATCTCTCAACTCCCTCTGTAGTTAGGCCTTTGTAAGTGGATCCAACACATTATCCTTTGACTTTATATTATATACAATTGTGATAATTCCTCTAGAAAGTAATTGTCTAATGCTATTTTTTTCTTTGCTATATGTAACGATTCTTATTGTTAAACAATAACGCTCCCAAATCTTCTTATTGCATCTAGACTATCACAATGTATGCATATACGAGTCATTGATTTGGACCAAAATGGAATATCTTCTAAGAACTTTCAGAGTCCTTCAACTTCTTCACTAGCCTTGTTTAAGGCTCTGAACTTAGACTCCGTTGTAGAGCAAGCTATACATGTTTGTTTTGATGATTTTCACTATATTGCTCCTCCCCAAATGATGAAAACATATCTACTTCTGGACTTAGTTTATATTGATCCTGTAATCCATTTTTCATCACTATATCCTTAAATAACTATTGGATACTTTTTTGTAATGAAAAACAAAGTTTTGAACGTGTTCTAATATCTCATAACTCATTTCATTGTCATCCAATGATTTTGGTTGATATTACTTGTGTATCAACTCAATTTACCTATAACGCAAGCTATGTCTGTTCCTGTAGAGTTCATAATGTATATCAAACTTTCCAATACTCTGACATATCTAGTTGAGACTGACTTTCACATTTATTCCTAGTAAGATCAAGGTTCACGTCAATCGGTATTTTTGCACTTTTGAAGTTTAAGTACTTGAATTTTATTCTCAAGTACCTTCTGAACCCTGTGAACACCTCAATGAAAAGTGGTACAAAATTGTCAAAGTTTGATGATGGAGAAAAGGTGGACTCCTCTCTGTTCAAAAGTCCCATAGGAAGTCTAAGGTACTTGACATGTACGAGACCATATATACTCTTTGCGGTTGGAGTAGTAAATCACTTCATGGAAGCTCCTACCTCTACTAACTTAAAGGTCACTAGAAGAATTCTACATTACCTAAAAGGTACAATCGACCTTGGACTATTTTATTCTTCTTCTGATTATTTTAGTCTTGTGGGATATTGTGATAGTGATTATTCGGGAGATGTTGATGATAGAAAAAGCACATCTAGTTTTGTGTTTTTCTTGGGTGATTATGTTATTTCTTGGAGTTCAAAGAAACAATTAATTTTTACTCTCTCTACTTGTGAAGCTGAATATGTGGCAACGACATCATGTACGTGTCATGCTATTTGGTTGAGGATATTGTTGAAGGAACTCAATTTCCCACAAATTGAAGTCACAATGATTTGTGTTGATAACAAATATGCACAAACACTTGCAAAGAATTTAGTGTATCATGATCGGAGCAAGCACATAGACACAAGGCATCACTTTATCCGAGAATGCATTTCCAAGAAAGCGGTAGAGCTCAAGTATGTGAAATCTCATGATCAAGTTGCGGATATCTTTACAAAGTCTCTCAAGTTTGAAGATTTTCCGTGATTGAGATCAATCCTTGGAGTAACGAAGAAAAATCAAAATTAAGGGAGAGATTTGTGGGAACAAAATCTTGATGGCAACTAATTTGACAGTCATACTTGTTGAAATTACTAGCCACAAATATAAAAGTTGGCAGCCACAAATGTGAAAGTTGGCAACCACATTTGTGGAAGTTGGTAGTCAAAGTTTGGTAGAGTTTTGGTAGAGTTTGGCAGCCAAACTTTGTGGAAATTGGTTGCCATATTTATGTCACTAATGATGTAATCAAGAGGTTCAAAACTCTATAAATAGAGTAGTAATTGAATACTTGAAGACACACCGAAATAGAGAAGCAATAGAGAGTAGAGAGAGTAATCCACAAGCTATTTCTTAATTTGTGATAAAATAGTGTGAAAGTAATATTCTTGTGAGCTATAAGAAATAAAGAGTGTTAGAGTAGTAGTCTTTTGACACTACCAAGTTTTTATCAGTATTATTATATTACTTATTTGGGTATCATATTTACCCCATTTAAATATTTGGTGTCGTTGTTACTCTCTTTCTATTGCTATTTAGTTTTGGACATTATCCTGGGTGTGATTATCACTTGTTTCAACAATAATAACTTCAGTCAACTGGAGTTCCTTCATCTTGGCACCCACACTAACCATATGGTGGGAGAACCACTACCACAACCCGGCTAAGCAACTTAAAGAATTAAACCATTTAAAGATATGGAAGCAAGTTTAAATGAAAAATTAAATAAGGAGTTCCCATAAACTCTGAAAGTCTAACCAAAAATAACTATGCATAACCCTTGCGAAAATTCAACCCTTAGACCTGAAAGTCATTGTACCAAAACTCTACCAATCAAAAAGTCTAAGAAAAAGTGGGTGCAACCTTGAAAAACTAATGATGGATCCATGGCAGCCTGACAGAACTAGCGTACCCTTAAATCCGGTCTTCGTCAATGATCTCCTAACTGAGGTCTGTTAGTAGCCGCCTGAAGATGCCCTCTACTCAATAAAGAAAGAGTAAGTGCAGTATCAGTATACGAAACCACGGTGTACTAGTAGGATCACGCGGCAACTTGATTAATGTTTGAAGCACACCTCATCCAATTCTAGGTGTAAACGATCGTTAAGCAGTATAAAACCCAACAAAGAGTTAGGGTCGAACCCACAAGGAACGGTACATGTTCAAATTCAGTTATGAAGTACAAATGTGGTCTAAATAGTTATAGGAATAGAAATTATCGAAAAAGACATGTAAACAAGTCAAAGGGGGTGACAACAAATGTCAGATGTGGGTTTTGGTTTGCAATTAGCAGCTACGATGCAATCAAACAACAATGAAACAACAATATAAAGAGGAATTCTCGGGATGTGATCGATTATAGGAAAATATCTCTATATGGGTAATTAAAACTACTAATAAATAGATAAATGCAAGTGGGTAGGCTGGGCTATGATTGAAATAGCTTTCTCTCGAACAACTACTTCGATTCAAGTGACTTTTCTCGAATATCAACAAGCTTAACAAATAAGAACAACCCACAACCTTAATACATCCTCTCTCTCGAGCAACATGGGTAGTATTTGGTTTAGGCTTCACTCTTTCGAGTTGAACCCACATCAACCTTATACCTACAAACCATTAATCAAAAGCTTTGTTCAAAAATCTCTCTCTCAAGCAAGCTAAGAACTCAAAGTTAGAACTGCATTTGCAACTACAATTCATATATTAAAACACAGCTAATGATTAAACACGCTTCAATATAGCATTTAAATTAGTAATAATTAATACCCATAAGCTAATTCAACCCATAATCACATAATCACACCCCAAGAATTGGGGTTTTAGCCACACATCATAAAAACAGAGAAACGGTTACCAAATGAATTAGCCATGGTATGGGTAAGAGTCTCCAAGCCTTTACAATGATTTCCAAGAATGAAATTCAAAGACCCACTTTCCAAATCCTCCAAAATTGTACAATTTGAACTCAAAAATCCAGAGAAAAACTCTAAGTCTAGAATGGGAACTGTAATATCTGGGAAAGAACTCCTATAAAATACATTTAAAATCCAATTTATAGTTTTCCAAAATTAAGCCTGAAAGTCCACTCGGCGGGTTAAGTCGTGCCTCACCGAACTGATCGGTGATCCGCCGAGTGTCCTATTCCATCGCCATTTTGCATTGGCCTTCGGCATCTCAGGTCCTGTAATTTTGGGCAATCCAATTTGTTGTTGCGGAACTGATCGGCGATTTGCCGACTACCTTGCCGATTTGGTTTCTTCCCTCAGGGCTGGCACACTGAAACTTTAGGCGGACTGAAAAGAGTGGCCTTGGCGATCACCCGGATTGCTTTTCTCCACTTCTTCAGCTTGTTTTGTTCCTTTTTGCATATTAGTGTCCTTGCTTTGCTCCTTAGTCTACATGCCTGAAAATCAAGGCTTTAACATCACTTTATAGCATAATTTAGGCATTTAAGGACACTAAAACTATCACAAATCTCGGACTCATCAACACCCCTAACTTAAACTTTTGCTTGTCCCCAAGTAAAACTCAAGATTAGCAGTTCAATAAGGACGCCTACAAGTAGTGTTGCATAAGACTCCACCTAAATGCACATAACAAGGTTCAAATTACTCATACAATGATCAATTGTGCACTCAAAGATTCAAATTGTGACTCACCATTATCAAAGATGCTCAAGTTCACAATACTTGCTTCAAATGCAAGTTCAAGCTCAACAAAGGTACTAAAATGCCCTCACAGCAAAGATGATTTCATATTCACACAAAATTTCTCAATAATTTACAGTTTCGAAATCACATAAAACTCTCACACTCACAAAGATGAACACATTCATGACTTCACCCATATGTTTGCCCTTATTTTCCAATCAACATTCGTTTCAGCTCACTCAAAATCACAAAGGTCTTTTCAAGGCTTGTAACGGGGCTGAGTGTAAAGGTATGGTCATTTAGACTTAGTGGCTTCTACCTTCATGAAGTATGGTATGAAAATCACTTTCCTCCTTTTCTTTAACATTTCAAGCATGCTCATAATCCACCCCATTATTCAACATCACATGAACCACCGGATACCCCATTTCTTTTGCAATTTTCACTACTTTATTTCACAACTTTTTCGGTTCTTTTTCTTTTCTTTATTTTTTTCATTTCCTTTTCTTTTCTTTTTTTTTACATGGAGGGGTTTCATCTTTTTCAAAGTCATCACACAAGGGAGATTTCTCACACTTCTTGACTTTCCTTCTCTTTTCACCACACCCCCAACTTAGGCTTTTGGCCTAAGTTGGCTGTTCAAACAAACCACACTTCATGAAAGTTATGGGTGAATGGATAAAGAGAGGTCACAATTGCTCAAGTTTCTTCCAAGAAAAGGGGTAAGGCTCAAAAGGTGGCAAGCAAGGTTCACACATCTCACAAGGTTGGCCACAAAAGAGGTATATTGTCAATTTGGTTCACTCATCAAAATTCTTGCCTAAAATCATTTCAAGTGCTTGCATCACTTAATCAACCAGACCAATGGGGAAAATTCTAGGTGTCATCACACACAATGTTCAAAGTAATCTCATCTGACAAGGCATTGGTACCACTATCAAAATAGACTCCACACTTTCTAGCTAGCATGCAATGTTCATCACAAGAGACTCATTCGACAACCGACTAGTCACACCGAGATGCTAAAATTTCACATATTGCCTAAGTAACTTTATTTGCTTCATCGTAGCCACACATTCATTTTGTTCCATTAGGAGCACTATTCAAGTCATCTGTATTGACCACAACCGACACTTAAATTTGCACAAGAACCAGCCACAATCACACACAAAAGAGGTGGCAAAATTTTAAAATTAGGTTCAAAACTATGCATCACAAGCAAAAACATCCACAACATAATTCACCAACCAAGATATATATATCAATAAGCCAAATAAGCCCAATATTCACAAAACAATCACAAGAGGTAGGTATAGAAATATCTCACCCCACCCAAAACAAATAGGCAGTTGTCCTCAAATGCTACTAAAACAAAAACAAAGTATAACAAGATAGCAGAGAGGGAGGGTAAAAATCATCCTGCCAGGCTAAGCGTGGGGTGAAGTCTGCATCTCGGTCGTTCCATCTGTCTGGGCATCAGTGTCCGGTGTCACACTCTCATCAACCCTGACTCCACTAGAGCCTATCATGGAAGTATATATAAAGGAGGCATGTCTAGTTGTCTCGAACATGGCACCCTCTAAGTCGGCCAGGTCCTCATAGACAGCCTCATCTCGCACCTCAAGCTGCTCTTCATCTGTCTCGGCCTCAAACTTAGCAGAAGCAATATCAGTCATAGTATCATCTCCGGTGGTAGACAGAGGCACCTCAGCACAGGCTGGAACATCTACACTCGGGTCATTTGGGATCTCCACCATCCCAAATAGCGAAGTGAAGTATGTGGACTTCAGATGGTCCATATCCTTTCTCAGCTCAGAAACATCAGCTTTCAAAGTTGTCACTGCATCAGTAACACCCTACCCTCTCTCACAAACTTCTACTCTCGCTGCGAGGGCATCAATAGAAGCCCTGAGAGGTGCTAGTGCAGCAGTAATAACTCTCTCAATCATTCGGGGAACCTCGGGCTCTAGCTGGGAAACACGCACATCGGCATAATGGGCTAGGTGCCCCATCTTGAGAAGCATGGCCTGGGTGATCGGAGTCCTATAGACAGTAGTACCAGCAGCATATTTAGGGGGCGGGGGAGCAGCAGAAGAACTCAGGGCCTCAGAAGTATTGGAGCTAGAAGTACTTAAATGCCTAGAGGCCGGAGTAGGCAAGGCTGCCTCTTCAGGTAATGTACCGATATCAACCTCTGGGGATTCATCCACCGGAGCTGCTCTCCTCCTATTAGCCTCGTCCCGTGTGTACTCGACCTCTATGTGTCGTATGTTGGTAGAAGATGTGGGTGTAACCTCGACATCCCTCTTCTCATTACAAGGAACTCCAGCCTGACGACACAACTCTGTGATCAATACTAGAAAGGAAAGGGACGTCTGGCGCTGCTCGGCCCTCATGTCCATCTCCTGCTCGATAATCAATCCCAAATTCCGTCGCTTCCTGGCTATGATAGACCCAAGACAGGCCGCATTTGGGTGGCGGAGAATGGACTCGTTCTGCGATGGCATGACTGTGTTGCTGATGAATCCAAACTAGTACTGAGCTGCTATGTTTAGGTCCTTCTTCTCTATAGGCACTCCGGCCTCAATCCATCTCGGGGTGGTGTCTGAAATCAGGGGGGCTAGCCAACCCTTCAGGTCATCCAGAGTTTTTGCAGTAGACATACACTGGTACTCATGTACGAAATATGTAGCCCTCTCAAATACAACGTTGATATCATCGCTGCTGCATCTAATCTTCCTCCCTCGGACCATCACAAACTCCATTGTCCTGAAGGCAGTAGCCTTCTTCTTCCCTTGAGGTACTAGATCACTGTAGGCTGAGTAGAATTCCCGGACCCAAGTGGGAATGTATGGGCCATGGGGTATGGTGAAGATCTCGAATATGTGGAATCGTAAAGTGTCCCACACATCTGGATGCATGTCCACTACATGTGTCAGAACGTGACACCCGATTAAATATATGTGTCGAAACGTGACACCCGGTCCAGTCAGCACAACCACAGTCACAATCACACCAATACTGAAAAACACACATAGTCATACAGTCAAGTAACAGGTTCATGTCATGTAATTGTTTACACATAATCATTTCATTAGATTCAATTGATGTTTCCCTATTCACATACATGCATGCATACAATAGAGTAATTTACAGGAATGAATCACCCAATAGGAAGTCGAACCATCACCTACCTCGAAACCAAGCCTAAATACTCCTAAGACACTTGACCCTTCCCTTTTCGAAGTCTTGCGGCTTGTTCTTGGTCTAAAACAATTAATTAACACAAGGATCAACAAATAAGGCCTAATTTACCCGGATTATAACAAAATATCAACCCAAGGCCAAACCCATGATCCTACTATTCAACTAGGGCTTTTCCCACCATTAACTTCAGGCCAAAACCCTCCCCCAATGATAATTAACAAGGATTCTAAGTTCTAAGAATCGAAATATGGATTAGGGGAGTAATTAACTTATCTTTGGCATGAGAATTCGTGGGAATTTGATAAGAAACTGACATGGGTCATCCCTTAGCTCTTAAGAACAAAGTTTTTTTGCAGAAAATAACGTTTCTGGGGTTTTTCCCCGATTTAAGTCGGTGACTGGCCCGCCATAGCGGGCCCGCCCTGGTGGAATTAATTCTGCCCCAGCGGCTTTCACGGAGACAGAAACTTAGAATTTGAATTCCAAGCTCCCATTTCGCAACACACGTTCAAACCTTGATGTTCTAAAACTACCCTTTCACGCCAAGATCAGTTTCGGGAGTTATACTCCCCCGAATTCGATTACGTATAACCGTACAGGCTCCTTAACATCTTGGCTATCCACTCATGTGATAAGACTCATAATTAAATCCCCCATCCATTACCATATTGCCCTAGACCTCACCCGACTCAGATTTTATCCAAGTCTGGCCTAGGCGGGAAATTTCCAAGTTACTACTCAGAAGTTTTCTGGCCCAAATTCCTTCCCCATTGGCTTTTTCATAACGACGGGAATAGTTCGTTACAATAGATACCAATTTACCCATCACTCGTCCCCGAGTGATAAACTAGGAGAACTGGCTAAGGCAAGAGTAGAGTAGTACCTGAATCGTCGAATAGCTGGGGATACTTATCCCGCCTGTCCTTCTCGGTTTCCCAAGTAGCTTCCTCATCCGGACGATGCTTCCATCAAACTTTCATGAACTTTATCTCCTTGGCCCTCAACTTCCGGACATGGCGGTTAAGAATTGTAATCGGTTTCTCTTCATACTAAAGGTCTTTGTTTAACAAAATTGAGTCTCAATTTATGATGTAATCTCCGTCCCCATGATACTTCTTCAACATAGAACACTGGATGGACTCCAGATAGGCTAGGCGGTAAAGCCAACCTATAAGCCACTGGCCTTACACAGTCAAGAATCTCAAATGGCCCGATGTATCGAGGACTAAGCTTGCCCTTCTTGCCGAATCTCATCACCCCCTTTATGGCTGACACTTTTAGAAGAACTTGCTCACCAGCCTGAGATGTCATGTCCCTTACCTTACGGTCTGCATACTTTTTCTGTCGAATCTGGACTGCTAGGAGCTTAGCTTAGATGCTTCTCACCTTATCCTGATCATTTTTCACCAAATCAATCCCCAAAGGTTTCACATCTTCAGCCTCAAACCAACCAATTAAATACCTACACATACTCCCATACAATGCCTCAAATGGAGTCATCTCAATACTCGAATGATAAATATTGTTGTATGTAAACTTAACTAACAACAAAAGTTATTCTCAATAACCACCAAAGTTGATCGTATGCACGTCTGCAACATGTTCTCAAGGATCTTCACACAATTATCAGGATGAATCTTTTCTCACATGAGCATGATAAATTCTAAATCAATACTCGCTAAAATTAGAAGTGAAGTTGAACCAACCAACACACACTCATAATACCCAAACAATCATTGTTCTTATCTACATCTCCATCTCACAACATAAATTTCCATGAGCTCAAGTTATAAAAATTTAATCTTTAGACATCAGATACTCATCAAGGGAGAACCAAACTTATTTAATCCAAAGAAGGAAATAATCAAGACACAACCCATCGAGCGATATGTCCAAGCATACAAACCCTTTAACAACACTATCGAAATGCTAGATTAGTAATTGTGATTGTAGATTACCCTTAAGAACAGTAGAATTGGACCCAATGATCCCCACATTCAACCACACATAATCGATACATGACCTCGACGACTAGATGAATATTAAGATTGTCGGACAGCCATAAATGCTCATGGTAGCTCTTCTATAAATTCTCATAAGCAAGGTGGTACATGTAGAACCACTAGAATACGTTAACAACTCCAAGGCAACACCAAATATGTCATTTGAAATAACTAAGTCTTCCCAATCATCCCACTCAACCAACAGAACATCTATTTGATGTTGTGTACGTCCCAATGGTAACACATTTCTTAGCTTGTTGTAAAAATTGTATTGCTTTGTTAGTCCCATTAACTCCCACTTCTATATAGGAGTAATATTAAAAGTGGGAAGGTTTTACGTTCAAAATTGAATTATGAAAATGTCCTTCACTAATTTTATTTAATTAAAAAATATCTTACTATATTTTAAAATCAAATCAATAATGACAATTAAATTAGACCGAATACACGATTAGATGTTACAACTTATCATTTTTCACTCTTTAATGAGGTTTAATTGTTAGTCCTTTTAGCTTTAAAGCCCATGAAATATTGAATAGTTCTTTTTGTCTTTCAAGCAAATATTATATTAAGAACATTTAAGTATAAAAATATAAATATACATTTTATAAATATTATTAATTAAACAAAAAAGGTAATACAAATCACTAGAAAAGTGGGAGTTGTAAAACCACAGTAGTTGAAAAGGCAAACCAATTGTTTCCCCGCAATCATTTATTTTATACTCCCTCCGTCCACAATTGTTTGCCAGGTATACTAAAAATAGATGTCCAAGATTAATTGTCAATTTAAACAATCAAGAAATAGTTAGTCACTTTTTTCCAATTCTGCCCTTAATGATAGTGTAGTTCAATTGAAAAGTTATGTGGACTTTTGGTATTCTTGCTATAGTAGAGTTATATTAGTCAAATTACACCTTGTATTAAATTTTTCTTGAGGAGTGTGCATGACCTTACCCTGACAAACAATTGTGGACGGAGGGAGTATTCAATTTGAATTGATTTCCTCTTTTATTGTTTATGAAATAAATGTCTCTTCTTTCAAGTTTTCTAATATATTTTTATAATAACTCTTTATGTTCTTTATTCTTCATCTGTTAGCAAAAAGGAGGTGGTACATTTATTAACAAGTTTTTGGTTCCATTTCGTCAACACAGCCATATTCAACTACAAAATCAGGTAAATTCATCTTTTTTTTCTCTATTACTTTTGCATTCATTAACAACTTTTAATGTACACAGTTTCTTCCTTTATAAATTGGACATAAAATGTTAGTTCACTATCTTTTTGTATTTCATCATCTTATAATTCTTATTTAATTCTTTCTTTTTGTATTTCATCATCTTATAATTCTTATTTAATTCTTTCTTTTTGTATTTCATCATCTTATAATTCTTATTTAATTCTTTATTTATGGGTTATTCTTTCTTATTCTGATTAATGTGTTGTTTGTTTAACCTTTTTTCATTTTGTATGATATGATGACATATATATTTTATTGTTTTTCAAGTTGGGTTGATATTACAAATGTTTTCTATACATGAGTTATACCTATATAAATTTTATACTGTATTAGAGATCAAACGTGCAACGCACGTTTTCAAAACTAGTATTAGATAACTAGCTAGTAGTGAGTACTGAATCTTATGGCAACTATAACAAACAGAAGAGATCACATTAATTGAAATTTTAACTCAATAACACATTACAACAACAAAACAATGGGGGGAAAAAAAGATGAACGAAATGAGATTGAAATCAGGGATACATAAAAAATCGAAGAAGAATCTCCTCATAAGAGAATCAAAGTGACAAATGACTGAATCTTCGTGGATCATGGCAGCAATAGTAGGCTCTAGTTTATTAGCTAAACGAGTATTGTTCGTACCTCATTGAGCAATCAACAAACTCGACTTGACCTCCAATGCTACCGTCACAAGTACTCAACAAAAATGATTTTGCACTACTTAGACAAAGACCACAATCTGAAAATTCAATAATGGAGTTGCAAGTAGCATGGCCATAAGCTAAAGCATCATTAGGATAAGGAGACGTTATGTAGTAATCATAACCTTGATTTGGTGTCACATTTTGTAATGCTTCAACAACATAAGCCAAACTTAGTGCAAATGGACCACTCTTATCATACATATTGCCATTGCAAATATGGTTAATCTCTTTGGTATTTGGTTCACTTCTCACAAAACTACTAAACAAAAACATTCCAATTATAAGGAATGTGATTAGAACTCTCATTCTCAAAATTGAATCCATATGTATCTAGCTTCTCTATTATTATATGTATATCTTCCTATCTTCTTTTTGTTTTCTGTTGCAAATTTGAGTTTCACATGTTCTTGTTTAAATAGATTTGTCCATCTCTATTGGTTTCTCCATCAGTACAAATAAAATATTCCATAATTTTTGTATAAATTGTTTTAAGTTTTCACAATATTCATAAGAAACCATATTTTCATTACAATTTTTTTTACTCTTGCATTTGTTTCAAACATGTTCCAAAAGATATTTTCCAACGATCTTTTGGAAATAACCTATCTATCCGATAAAGATAGCAATAAGGTCTACGTACACTCCACATCTTGTGGTCATGGAATTTTAATTTACTGAATATATTATTGTTATTGTATTATATTCCTAGGAAAACATACATGGAGTACATGTTTGGTACGACCAAAGTAATTTTCGAAACAACTTTCCTCGCGGTTGATTTCATACAACTTTTATTAATACTTAGACATTATTATGAATAAACTTTCTATATAAATTTTTTCTAAAAAATTACTTTTCACTCACCGCATTAAACATACCATAAAACATTTTCTAAACAAATATTTTTCATTAAACATCATATGACATTGATAGTACCAATCACACCCACATTGTTTTTTAACCAATGCATATGCCGGCAAAGAAGCAGTGCATGTATCTTGCTTTCGTACTGATCCTCCATTTTTGGCATTGTCTTGCTTATTATATCTTAACTAGTAAAATTACCCGTGCTTCGCGCGGACATTTAATATAATGGAATTTATAAAATAATACTTAAAATCTATCCGTCATTAAAACTAAAACACTATATTATCTTACCTACAAGATTACGTAGTAACAAACATTAATAATGTAAAGAAAAATAAAAATTATTACATCTTATCATTTATCCTTAATAACATAAGCAAAAATTAATGACGGTAAAAATACATACAAGGATCTGTAACATAAGCAATTGTTTCAGTGAGCCACTCAACAGGAGCAAAGTACACAAATATTGAGGTTAAGAATTTTCGTCGTTTTAAAATGAAAGGAAATATCTCTATTTATAGACAACAAAAGTTAGTGTGAATAAATGTTTATTGTGCCTTGTCAGAAAGGTTACAACTATTCGAAAAAGTTGCAACCTTTCGGAAAGGTCACAACCTTTCATAAAAGTCACAATTTTTCATAAAAGTCGCAACTCTTCATTAAAGTCGCAATTTTTCATAAAAGTCATACCTCTTTATTAAGGTTGCAACTTTTCATAAATGTCACAACTTTTCATGAAAAAAGAAAGAATAGTTTTGGAAATAAATAAATTAAAAGAAAATTTTGGTTTGTGATGGCGCCACATAGGCGGGCTTACGGTTCTCTTATATATATATATATATATGATTCTTAACATAAACTTTGATTGTTACGTATTATTTTATAATGTATTGTATTGTATTGTATTGTATTGTATTATATTACTCCCTTTGTTTAATAATACTTGTTCACTATTGACTTTACATACTTTTTTTAAAAACTATAAAAAGAAGGGTAATTTTATTATATCACCCTTTGAATATAATAAATACAATATCTTGAAAAATGTAATAGGAAAATGACTATAATTAATTATAAAGATAAATTAGGAACTAAGTGTAAAATTATCTATTAATTTCATAAAGTGGACAAGTATTATTGAACATCTCAAAAATCAAAATAGTATATCGGACAATTATTGTTGGATACTCCCTCCGTTTCAAAAAGAATGATCTCCTTTCCTTTTTAGTCAGTTTAAAAAAGAATGGCCTCTTACTTTTTTGGGTAACATTTTAATTTCAGCTTTCCACGTGGCATGTTTAAGGCCACAAGATTAAAGGGCAATTTTGTACATATGACAAAACTTTAATTTAGGACCACAAGATTCAAAAGTCTTTTTTATTTTCTTAAACTCCGTGTCAAGTCAAACTAGACAATTCTTAAGGAGGGAGTATTATATTGTACTCTATCTTTTTGATGAATACAATGTTTAATAAATTGTATCAGTTTTAGTCACTACATATTACCACAAATCGGTAATTTGAAGGACAAATTACTACATAAAAAATAGGATGTGTGATAAAGCTATTATAATAAAATTAAGGCAAATAATAAAATAGAATTACTAAAAGTATTTAATATCAATAATCACCATCACTATTCACCGCCTTGACTTTGTTCAAAAGCGACAATTATTTCTTCGTAGTCCCCTAATTTTCTTTAGTGCAGATTTTTTTGAATGACTTAAACCTATAATTTTCCTTTAAACCGACAATGCCAATTCACAATGTCCCTACTCTTTACCATTTGTTTCAACTCCATCATCAATATGATTAATTAGGTGGACCATTGTACAACACATAACACTTTGTTTGGATGGTTGTTACATATATTTCATAATGTATCGTATTATATAATATATTGTATTATATTATTTTAATAAATTAAATACAAATATAATATTTAGATAGATTGTATTGTTCTCCGTCGTACATAATAACACATATTCATAATTTGAATGATAAACCTATAATAAAAATGTAGGATACGGGATAGAGCTACTATGAAAAGGTAAGATAAAAGATGAATTATAATTATTAAATAATAAAGAGTAAATACATCAAATCCCTCCTAAACTTGGCAGCAAAACTTACTTTAGTACTTTAACTATATGGACGTTTAAATACCCCTCTTAACAATTTTGAAGTGCTTAATTATCACCCTAAGAGCTGACATGGCAAAGTGAGTGTACTCACTCCCTAAAAGTGCGTGAAATGATAAAAATAAAAATAAAACTGAATGGTAAAATCATACACATGGCATTTTTTATCGGCCAATATATAACTAATAGTTTTTTTAAAAAAAATTATAAGTTAATTTTTTTTTTAAAACGTGAAATTTCTTGTTTAGAAGTAAGTGAAATTTCTTGTTTAGAAGTAAATGAAATTTGTGGGTTCGATTGTTTAAAAAAATATTTAATCTCTTTGTTCTCTCTTTATTTTGTTGTCTTCCCCAAATGTCTTCTTCCCCATTGAAGCACTCCTTATACCTTTCTTCTTCTATATTAGTCATTTTTCCTTCATCTTCATCCCTCACCTCACCAGCTCTTCATTAATCCACAAAATTCAACACCTAATTCATATTAATCAGTGTAAATTTTCTTGAATTTTAAGTGACTCATTTTGATTTTTATTAGTTGTGATGCAAAAAATGTGGGTCTATTAACTTTCTTATACAACCTTCATTTTTCATTTGAGTTAAGAAAAAAATAACTTTCAAAAAATATCATTCTCCGAGGGACAGATTTGTGGGAGAGGGAGTGGGTTTGAAGAAGAAAAAGTAAGTATGCTATTCTTTTTAAAAAAATTAATGAATGTTGAAGAAGAAAATAATTATTGATTATTGAAGGCTGGAAATGGTGGGAAAAAAAAAGAAGGCAGTGAAGGCTGAAAATGGTGAAAATCAAGAGAGAAAGAGGGGGGGGGGGGGGAGAAGAGAAGGGGTGGAAGAAGGTGGGAGCAATTTTGATTTTATAATGCATTTTTAATTAATGATTAGTGTAATGAATTTTAAAAAGTGTTTAAGAAAAAAGGTGAATAAGCAAAAAAAGATTGAAAATTAATGACGTGGTGCTTACATGGCTGTGACGTATTGCTTACATGACTATGATGTGGCAGGCGAGAGTGTTATTCTACTCTCACGATTGTATTTAATTCACTTCAAAGATGTTAAAGGGGCATTTAAATGCTCGTATAGTTCAAGTGTTAAAGTAAGTTGTGCTGCCAAGTTTGGGGGGGGGGGGGGGTATGTGTTTTCTCAATAATAAATAAAGACAAAATGAGAAGAAAATATTAAGGTAACCACGTAATCACACCAAATCAGTCGTTACATAAAATGGGTCTTTTCGTCATTACCTAATGATGGATTTAAACGATACAGTACAATAGAATTTAAAAAACAATAAAAACAAGTATCATATTTAAACTAACAATAGAATAGAATACAACAGATAACAACCATCCAAACAAAGTGTTAGACTTTTTGTAAAAAGAATCCATAATTGAGTACTTTAAGTTAAAAATCAAAGTTGAGTGATTTTATATGAAAATAACTCATAGTTGAGTGATCATATGAGATATTATCTCCAAGTTTGCTTGATAGTTCCCTTCTAGATGCCATAGTGTCGATTGTGTTTTTTCTAAGATTTTATTAGTGGACGTCTATGCTGCTCAGACTCTCCAAAAATGTTGTCGTATTTGTGTCGGATCCTTCAAAAATAAACGTTTGTGTTGACTTTGTGATTGTGTTTTTGTTAGCGCGACAACATTCGGAGGTGGTTTGGAGTGTAGCATAGACCAAGCGTTATCCGTGTATTAATCGATGTTATTTTGGTTAATCTTTACCTAGTCAAGTTCATTTATATAAAAACAGTAAGTCAAAACGATTAATTATTAATAGTGTTTGAAGAAGGGGAGGGAGAAGGAGCCTTTGTCATGCATGAGGAATGTGGGACTCTAACCCACAACCAATGAAATCACACCCCTCGGCACATGCATGATAATGAGATGGTCAATCCATACCTAAAATTAAGTCAAAATATACATAATGACGTTATCGTATTTGTGTCGGATCCTTAAAAATAGTATATTTGTATATTCTTGATGGATCCATGCAACGAATCACCAAGTTGGGACTAATCTTTCCACCTTCAGCTCACCTTATTATGCTTTATATCTTGAGCTTAAATGGAAAATGAGGTTAGTTGTGATTGATATAAGCTTTGGGACTCGAGTTCTTTGAGGCAACATCCTATGTATTTGAATTTCCCTCTCCAGCTGAAGGCGGAACCTGCCCCATACCTGAGGGAAGGAGTATACCTTCAACCTATACCTCTCTCCGAAACATTGCAGTTGATTCTTACTCTCTTAGGAGGAAGAATGGAATTACTCTAATTGTTTTGTTTTTTTTTAATCTTCAGCTTCCCATTTCCATGGAGCTAGTTTCTGAATTGGGGCAAAATCGGGAAGTAAAAGCACGTGGAACGAGATAGGATGTCAAGAACATGGATGTAGCGATTGCTGGCTTAGGATGGTTCTATCTCTAGGTTTGAAAGGCGAACCAGATTTAGCATTGTGCATCTGATGGCATTCAGATCATATTGCGTGAACCATTGGTACTTGATCGTGCAGCCTCTATTGAAAGACCTGGATTTTAGCTACCAAAGGCTATATCAGAGGCGATCGTTAACTCATCGAAGCTTGAAGGCCAAAAAGCAAGGGAAAAGAATCCATCAGAGGAGACAATGCAACTTTCATAAGTATCCGACTGAGTCAATTTTCTTGTGAACATTTCTAGCGTACAACGTCTTGTACGATGACTTCAAATGGGCAGGTTGAATTGAATATGAGCGGGTTGAAAACGGATTAGACAAAAAGGAAAAAGTATCCCATATGAAGCAGACCAAATAAAAACAAGAGGGGAGAGAACAATGCCATTATAGTGGAAAACAGGAACCTGTAGAAATTCCTTCTTGTTTTTATTTCTCTTTTAATCAAGCATTCGGGGATTTTAGCCTTTTAAAGTTATCGTGTTCTAGTAATATTTTTCCAGGTTTTTTTTTGTTTAGCTATATTAGATAACCAGATTGTATTGTTTACCGTCATTTACGTAGTGTCACACATCAGTAATTTAAAAGAGGAACTACACAAAAAGTAGGTTGCGGGATAAAACTATTATAAATAAGTTAGTGTAAACGATAAAACAGAATTACTAGATATTTAATAACCACCATTACCACAACAATCATGGATCATCATATTTAATCGCCACATCAGATATCGACAATCAAGGAGCAGTGTGATATTCCAAAAAAAATGTACCTTTCGCTTTAGTGGGAAATTTCAAAAATCTTTAATACATCTTTTTGCCTTTTTGATAATCTTGCCTTTTTTCTAAACTTTAATCACATAAGTGATAAGTGGACCCTTTGAACACATTATTTGAGGTCTTAACTTTTATATCTACTGCTTCTGAATGTGTATGATCTCTATCTCCCATTTTCTAACTTGTATTCCACATATAAAAAAAAACAAGAATTTTGAAGATGGCTGATGCCTTTGTGTCGTTTGCAGTTCAAAAATTGAGTGATTTCCTCATACAACAAGTTTCTCTGCGTACATTTCTGAGAGAGAAAGTTGAGTGGCTGAGAAATGAGCTACTCTTCATACAGTCTTTCCTCAGAGATGCAGAACTAAAGCAATGTGGAGATCAAAGAGTTCAACAATGGGTGTTTGAGATCAACTCTATTGCTAATGATGCTCTCGCTATACTCGAGACTTATAACTTCGAGGCTGGTAAAGGTGATAGTCGTCTCAAGGTTTGCGCGCGCTTGCATCTGTAGGAAGGAGACTAAATTCTACAACGTCAGTAAGGAGATTCAATCACTCAAGCAGCGAATCATAGATATCTCTCGCAAGCGAGAGACTTATGGTATTACAAATATCAATAATAATGTAGGAGAAGGGCCAAGTAATCAGGTTAGAACATTGGGAAGAACTACCTCCTATGTGGATGACCAGGATTACATTTTTGTTGGACTTCAGGATGTTGTACAAACATTGCTAGCTCAACTTCTCAAAGAAGAGCCTCGTCGAAGCGTCCTCTCCATTTATGGTATGGGCGGATTAGGCAAGACTACTCTTATGAGAAACCTCTATAGAAGTTCTAACATAGTCTTTAGCTTCCCTACTCGCGCTTGGATATGTGTTTCTCAAGAGTACAACACAATGGATCTTCTTAAGACTATAATAAAATCCATCCAAGGTTGCACCAAAGAAACTCTAGATTTGTTGGAAAGGATGGCAGAAAGATATCTGGAAATTTACCTTCGTGATCTTTTAAAAGAACGCAAATACCTTGTGGTTGATGATGTATGGCAGTTAGAAGCATGGGAGAGTTTGAAAAGAGCATTCCCGGATAGCAAGAATGGAAGCAGAGTTATTAAAAATGTACTTAAATTATGTGAAATTATCCTCAATTAGACTGTACATATAGTTCACTTTTGATAACACTGATTAGGGGCTGTTACTATACTAACCATTTTCTCCATTGGGAGTTCGCCATGGAGCTTTCGTAACCTGTCTATTCATATGCGTGATCCATTCTGTCCAAGTGGGCACTACATTACTTCCTAAAGCAACATCAAGAAAACGGTGGGAAAGGATGAAATACTGCAACATAACGGACTATACACAAGGTTAATGTATTATGTGTTTCTTATCTTGAGTTTTGAAACAAAGGGGAGAAATACAAATTCGGAAACAAAGGACTGTACAGAATTCAGAAAAAATGACTTCATGGGTTCGAGTTGTTAGTCTTTCTACATGCAGTTGAATAGATTTTTTGTTCTAGAAATAAGTTGATGCCTTTTGTTTGCATTGGTAGGTAATATTGTGAAGCTACTATCAACTTAGAAACAAAGAGCAATTTGACGAAATGGCCTTAAATCTTTGTAAATTATTTGGGATTCAGATATCTCCTTTTATTCGTCCCTCGGTTTTTAACTGTGTTTTTTTGTTTTATATTGCAGTTAAAGATGTATATGACTGCACCTCAAATTTTTTCCTGAGCTAGATCAAAAATGACTTTTCGACTCTAAAATATAAAGAGCACAGAGCTACTCTATTTGTTCTGGTGTTTTTTTTGTTGATCTTCAGCCTCCCATTTCGATGGAGCGAGTTTCTGAATTGGGACAATGGAAAAAGTGGGAAGTAAAAACATGTGGAACGAGCTGGGATGTCAAGAACATGGATGTTGCAATTGATGACTTAGGATGGTTCTCTCTAGGTTTGAAAGGCGAAGCAGATTTAGCCTTGTGGACATATGATGGCACTCAAATCACATTTCGTGAACCATTGGTACTTGATCGTGCAGCCACTATCGAAAGACCTGGATTTTGGCTATCGAAGGCTATATCAGAGGCCATCGCTAACTCATCGAAGCTTGAAGGTCAAGAAGCAAGGGAAAAGAATACATCAGAGGAAACAATGAAACTTTCACAAGTATCCGACTAAAAAAGGAAGCAGTCAAAATTCCTTCTTGTTTTCATTTTGCTCTTGTAATTAAACAATCGGGATTTTATTCTTTTAAGGTTACTGAGTTCTAAACTAATATTTTTGAGTTCCTATTTGTTTAACTTAAATTAGATAACTAGTAGTCAGTGGTACTGAATCTTCTGACATAAACTGGAAAATTCTTGCAACTTTAACAATCATAAGAAATCACATTACAACAACAAAATAATGGAAATACAAAAAAGGATTAACGAAATGAGATGGAAATTAGGGACACACCAAAAATCAACTGATGAATTTCCTCGTAAGACAATCAGAGTGACAAATGACTAAATCTCTGTGGATCGGGGCAACAAGAGTAGGCTATATTTTATTAGTTGTGAGTGTTGCTGGTACCTAACTACCATTACCGCAACAATCACGAATTCATCACATTTAATCACAGCACTAGATATGGACCAGTGAGATATTCCAAAAACAAAAGTAGCTTTGGCTGAGTGGGAAATTTCAAAAAGCTTTAATACATCTCTGTCCTTTTTGATAATGGGAACTTCCATTTCCTCTTGCCTTTTTTCTAAACTTTAATCACATAAGTGATGAGTGGACCCTTTGAACACATTATTTGAGGTCTTAACTTTTATATCTACAGCTTCTGAGTGTGTATGATCTCTATCTCCCATTTTCTAACTTGTATTCCACATATAAATAAAAACAAAAAGAATTTTGAAGATTGCTGATGCCTTTGTGTCGTTTGCAGTTCAAAAATTGAGTGATTTCCTCATACAACAAGTTTCCCTGAGAACAACTATGAGAAAGGAAGTTGAGTGGCTAAGAAATGAGCTACTCTTCATAGAGTCTTTCCTCAAAGATGCAGAACAAAAACAGTGTGGAGATCAAAGAGTTCAACAATGGGTGTTTGAGATCAAGGCTTGCGCTTGCATATGTAAAGGTGATGACAATGACGTTGTTGCTATACTCGAGACTTATAGCTTCGAGGTTGTTAAAGGTGATGACGATGGATTTCCTAGTTGTCTCAAGGCTTGCGCTTGCATATGTAAGAAGGAGAGGAAATTCTACAATGTAGCCGAGGAGATCCAATCACTCAAGCAACGAATCATGGATATCTCTCGCAAGTGAGAGGCTTATGGTATTACAAATATCAATAATGCAGGAGAAGGGCCAAGTAATCAGTCTGCCATGGTTAGAACATTGAGGAGAACTACCTCATATGTGGTTGACCAGGATTACATTTTTGTTGGATATCAGGATGTTGTACAAACATTGCTAGCTGAACTTCTCAAAGCAGAGCCTCGTAGAAGGGTCGTCTCCATTTATGGCATGGGCGGTTTGGGCAAGACTACTCTTGCGAGAAACCTCTATATCAGTCCTCGTATAGTCTCTAGCTTCCATACACGCACTTGGATATGTGTTTCTCAACAATACAACACAGTGGATCTTCTTAAGACTATCATAAAATCCATCCAAGGTTGCACCAAAGAAACTCTAGATTTGTTGGAAAGGATGACAGAAGAACATTATTGAAGATAAATATATTGAAATCTCCAACATACTATCATTAAGCTACAATGATTTGTCAACTGTGCTCAAACAGTGTTTTCTGTACTTTGGTATTTTTCCAGAATATAAAGTGGTCGATGTTGAAAACATAATATGGTTGTGGATGGACGAGGGTTTCATACCAAGAGGAGACGAAAGAATGGAGGATGTTGCTGAAGGCTTCTTGAATGAGCTGATAAGACGAAGCTTGATACAAGTGGTAGATACAGTTTGGGAAAAAGTTACTGAATGTAGGGTTCATGATTTACTCTGTGATCTTGCCATACAAAAGGCATTGGAGGTAAACTTCTTTGACATTTATGATCCAAGAAGCCACTCCGTATCCTCTTTATGTATCAGACATGCCATTCATAGTCAAGGAGAAAGGTACCTCTCACTTGATCTTTCTAACTTGAAATTGAGGTCAATTATGTTCTTCCATCCATATTTTCGTAAGATGAGTCTTATAAACTTCAGTAGTGTGTTCCAACATTTGTATGTGTTGTACTTGGAGATGAGTTTTAACAGTATGTCTATAGTACCTGATGCCATAGGAAGTTTGTACCACCTCAAGTTCTTAAGATTGAGAGGTATCTGTATTCAGAGGCGAATCCAGGATTTCAAGAAAACGGGTGCACCATTGCTTTAAAAATAAGATCAAAAAATTTATAATAACAATAACTAAGCGAGCAATACATAAAAATTATATTACCACAAAAAATATCATCCATTTACAATTGTACATTAAAAAAAAAAGGGAATTACACCCTTTCACATTAAAAAAAAAAGGGAATCACACCCTTCAAAATTGATAATATAATATAAAACACATTCCTTACAACTTACAAGTTACATCAGCCAAATATGTTTAGCTATTGATGATTTCCTATTATAAGTAATGACAAGATATTTTTATATGGAAACCCTAAAATTAAAGTGATATATATTTTTATTTTTTTTATTTTGTTTATTAAAAAGAGAAATCATAAACTAAAATTACCTTAAACTTGGACAATGATGATTTCTCTAGATTCTTGACTTGAAGTTGGAGACTTGAAGCTTCTTCTTTGTGTGGAAAATAAAAAATAAATTTGAAGAGAGAAGAAAGATATTGTTGGAACTTGGAAAGTGGGTGGGAAGAAAACTTTTGAAGTCTTTGACTTTTAGAACTTTCAGAATTTAGCTTTTCTTTTTCTTTTTTTTTAATGAAAAATGTGTTTTTAGTTAATAAAAAGAATTTGAAGCAAATTGGGGCTGCCTGGGCTCGAACCTGCGACCTTTGTGTTGAAATCTTGCAGTCGTACCAATGAACCATCCAGCCATCTTAAGAACGGGTTCCACAAGTTTTAATTTAATATATTTTTTAATAATTATAGAAGTAATATATCGAGTTTAGTCGGATGACCCCGGGTTCCGGTGACCCAAAATTTATACATAAATTCGCCACTGTATATGTGTGTGTGTTGAACACCCTTTGACTTCTTTATCTTTTACATTTTATATTTTGAAGTCTCATAGTGAAAATTTTGTCGCCCAACTATAGCTAAGAGAGCACCCACAATCTTAAAATTCTAGATTCGCCATTACTTTTTTACTAGACTATTTTTCCCTGTTTCATATAAATTAGACTTGGTTGTTTAAATGGTTTTGGGGTTGCTTTCGGGTTAGTTGGTTTTCTCACCAATTTGCTTAGTGTGGGTGCCACTCACGATGGTCTGGATCATGAAAAACTTGGTATCAGAGTCCTAGGTTCGTTGATCTCATCATACTAAAACGAGTCTAATAGAGTCCTACAGATCGGTATGAAGACATCTGTACTTTTCTGCAAGAAGCTACAAGACTTTAGGAAATTCTCTGCCTTCCTTCCTTAGTGTTATAACTTGATTCAATTAGTACCTGGTGATCCAAAGATGGTTAACACTAAATGCACTAGCGCTAAAGTGATAACTCCATCAGTAGAGCCCTTAACTAGAGTGCATGACAAAATGAGAGGTATGGGCAGAGGCGGGGACAGAGGAAGGGCAACACCCGCCAGGGGTGGAGCTCAAAATGTGGAAGTACCAAGGGAAGCAATCCTACCCCACCCCAGGATCCAGTTATTGAGGAAAAGGTTGAGATCGAGATCAAGGATGAGGCTGAGCCTTAGGTTATGACACATAGAAACATTTAAATTTATAATCACTAAACTCGAAGTTACAACAGAAAATGGAACTAACAAAGAAAACTATTATAAAAGATGACTAGAAGGGAGATGAGAAGCATAGACTCAAACAAAGGGGATGAGAGGACTAGATATTTTTCTCAACAATTTGCATAATCCTTACATTAGATATCACTACCCTTTTTGATGGAACCGTTCTCATGCCCACAACTCAACCCAAATCCCAAATTAACCTAGCCTTATTGCTCGTTCTCGACTCAATAGCTCTTATCAACCCAATGACTACTTGTGTGACCTTGGTATCCACATTGGGCTGGACTTGGTTCATAACACTTTCAAATGTAGGTGATGATTCGAGCTAATTTAACACAATTTTTTTGGTGAATCAAATGAATGATGTAAGAATGATTGGTCGGTATTATTTGAAATAAGGTGGGAGTGACATCTGTGGTGACAAGATGAGAGAAGTGGAACTGATATAGTTTGGACATATGAAGAGAAGATGTGTGGATGCACCGGTGAGGAGGTGCGAGAGGTTGTTTATAGGGGGTACGTTTACGTGGAGAGACATGGGTAGACTGAAAAAAGTCTTGAAGAGATGTTCTACTACAACCTGTTGAGACGTAAATGAATATTTGTCCTCAATCTTCTGAAGCAAAGCGAGGATACTGGTAATTTGAGCATCCACCCCAGAAGACTTTGTATAGGTTCCTTTCTGAAAACGCAATCCTAATTTTTCCTTGAAATGATTCCAATCAAAAAACTGGTTGTTGCAAAACAACCAACGGAACCACTCGAGAGCCTCACCATCGAGATATAACGCCAATATTCCTCAAAGAAGCCCAGGAAAGTGAAATATCGTTCTACCCTATAAATCCAATCCTCCGGATTACCAGAACTGCTGAATCGATCTAATACCATCACTGCCATTTGAGTGCGTCAATGAAAACACCAATGTAACAACTCCAATTTCACAATAGAAACATTCAAATATTATAATCATTAAACTCGAAGTTACAATGGAAAATGAAACTAACAAAGAAAACTATTATAGAAGATGACTAGAAGGGAGATGAGAAGCATAGACTCAAAAAATGAATGAGAGGACTAGACATTTTTCTCAACAATTTGCATAATCCCTAAAATATCACTACCCTTTTTGATGGAACCATTCTCATGCCCACAACTCAATCTGAATCCCAAATTAACCTAGTCCTATTGCTCGTTCTCGGTCCAATAGCTCTTATCAGCCCAATGACTACTTGTGTGACCTTGGTATCCACATTGAGCTGGACTTGGTTCATAACACTTTCAAATGTCGGAGATGATTCGAGCTAATTTAACACAAATTTTTTGGTGAATCAAACGAATAATGTGGGAATGATTGGTCGGTATTATTTGAAATAGGCATAATACATATATTGGACCATAAACTTGGCTTCAAATTTCAACTTTGACCTCCAACTTTCATAGTGCACAAACAAACACTTTAACTATCCAACCTTTTAATAAATAAACACGCGTGTCCTACCTGGCAAAACGGGTGATGTGCACGTATTTTGCGCGCGTTAGGAGTAATTTTTGAGGCCCACAACAGTAAAAAAATGTTGAAATGACAAATCTACCCTTAATCAATCCCTTTTATATATATCTTTATATTTCCAAATCAAAATCTCATTATTTCTCTTTCCTCCTCTTTCAAATCAATTTTTTTTTCCTCTCTTTTAAAATGATTTGTGCTCATATTTAGTGCAAATGGCTTCTAATTTTTTTGTCATTGTGGAAAAAGAGCTATAACCCTTGTATATTAATTAAAAATAATTTTAATTTTTTTTTTAGTTCTAAAATGGACATGTAAAGTATTTAATTAGTTGGCAGTCATTGAGTGTCTCACTAATACACATGGAAGCGTTTGCATTTCACGCTCTTTGCCTCCAAAAATCGCGTGTTTATTTATTAAAAGATTGGATAGTTAAAGTGCCTATTTGTGCACTATGAAAGTTGGAGGTCAAAGTTGAAATTTGAAGCCAAGTTTAGGGTCCAATATATGTATTATGCCTTTGAATTAAGGTGGGAATGACATCTGTGGTGACAAGATGAGAGAAGTGGAACTGAGATAGTTTGGACATATGAAGAGAAGATGTGTGGATGCACCGGTGAGGAGGTGCGAGAGGTTGGTTATAGGGGGTACGTGAGAGACAGGGGTAGACTGAAAAAGTATTGGAGAGAGGTGATAAGACAAGATATGATGCAACTTCAGATTAGCGAGGATATGACCTTAGATAGAAAGGTGTAGAGGACACATACTAGGATAGAAGGTTATTAAGTAATGGTGTTGTCTTGCTTAATGCTTAGAATAGTTGGTGTTTGTCTATGTACTAGTTGTATTACTATAGTTCTTCTTTTGATATCCATAGACCATAAGTATTTATTGTTGTTTTCAATAATCTATCCTAGTAGATTGTTTATTGTGTTTCGATCATTGTATTATTTTATTGCTGTTGTTGCTCCCTTCTAGTAGACTTTACATTATTTTCTTGTGATGTGCTATATTTACTTCTTCATATTTGGAATAGCTACATTTGAGCCGAGGTTGTGCCTTAGATTATGACACATACTAGGGTAGCAGGTCTTCCCTCTATGGATGCAGAGACTGTCTAGTAGGTACTCGCTTTTCTGAGTGGGTTGACAGGTACTGAAGTCACTCCCATGGTTCAGACTGCTCAGATTTTGATTACTCAGACTGTTACTGCCACTAGTTCCAAAATGGATAGGGATGAGGGGGCTAGCACTTTGTTCCGTCCGTTGCTTGGCCCTGTAATGACTGGTACGAAATATGAATTACTATAAAAATAAATACAACATAGCTTAATTTAACAAATATAATTTTCATGAATTATATATTCAAAGATTGATAGTGCAATCTAACAAGTCAGATAATAATGAATGACTAATTAAATAAAAATGAATGCAATACAATACAATACAATGTTTGTGTATGCAATTAACATACACATGTAGTTCATCACGGGTGTTCAAGAGTCAAACCCATAGGGAACCTCAAAGTCCATATACCCATCAAGAACAATTTTTCATTAAGCATTCAACTCTGTGCCCGAAATATTTTTTCATCCACAAGCATAAGTTTGAATGTCCGCATAAAATCATGAATGTAAATCAATCATATCAATTGATCCATCATGTCAAAATGCCATCAATCCATTATAAATAATTTTCAACGGGCATGCTTGAGTATGAATAATTATGTGAAAACACATATAGAATGTACAAAAATTATAGTTAGCCAATTTTAATTATTTCTAGTGTGCGGGATATCGATATATCAATAACAGGCCAATTTAATCAGGATAATCACTATCCAACCTTAGTAGTAAGTCGTAACATGATAAAATAATTACATATTTAACTAAATCGGCTAAATACTCATGCATATAAGTTATCACATGATAACTGCGTAGGTATTAGTGAACTCACCATTATGACACCCTTCTTAACCCAAACTCTTATTAGCATTATTTATAAAAACATCTTTCAAACGAAATCTCAAAAATCTTAACTTATATAGATTTCAAAGAAAATTTAATTTGCCAGAAGTTTTACCACAACTTAATGTGTTAAGCAAGTTTAATTTATTCAAAATAGGACTTTACGATGTTAAACAAGTTCACATAAATTCACATCAAATTCATGAAACAACTTCTATTTTTGGACAGCACTTAAATTTCCAACTTCTATTTTTTTTTATTTTCTTCCTCAAACGCATTCGGATCTTGGGGGACCCATGTATCCGTCTGTGCAAGTCATAAAACAGATGTTAAACTAACGGAAAATGTCATTTAGGTAAAAGAGGTTCTAATAATCAACAAATTTACTTTTAAGTTACGATAATAATATTTCGATGGTTTGTACTAGGTGTCTTATAAATTATAATGGTGCTATGTATTTTGTAGAACACAAGGGAAATTTGTCTTTCAAATGTAGGAGATGATTCGAGCTAATTTAACACAATTTTTTTGGTGAACCAAATGAATAATGTGAGAATGATTGGTCGGTATTATTCAAAATAAGGTGAGACTGACATTTGTGATGGACAAGAAGAGAAATGAGGCTGAGATAGTTTGGATATGTGAAGAGAAAATGTGTAGATGCACCAGTGATGAGGTGCGAGAGGTTGCTTATAGGAGGTACGTGGAGAGACAGGGGACTGAAAAAGTATTGGGGAGAGGTGATAAGACAAGATATGATGCAACTTCAGATTAGCGAGGATATGACCTTATATACAAAGGTGTGGAGGACACGTACTAGAATAAAATATTATTAAGTAGTGTAGTGTTGTCTTGCTTAGAATGGTTGGTGTTTGTCTATGTATTAGTTGTATTTCTATAGTTCTTGTTTTGATATCCATAAGTCTTTATTATTGTTTTCGATAATCTATCCTAGTAGATTGTTTATTGTGTTTCGACCATTGCACTATTTTATTGTTTGTTGTTGCTCTCTTCTAGTAGACTTTACATTGTTTTCTTGTGAAGTGTTATATTTACTTCTTTGTATTTGGAATAGCTGCATTTGAGCCGAGAGTCTTTCGAAAATAGTCTAGCTACCTTCACGAGGTATTAATAAGGTATATTCTACCTTTCACTTGTGGGGTCTCACTAGATATGTTGTTTGTTGATGATATTATTCCCACTAATGAGGGGTAGAATCTACATAAATTCTAGCCGTGCCTTGTCTGTGATACCAAAAAAAGGATCACTAAGGACAGGACATTAAATCCATTAACAATTTTGACGAAAAGACATTAACTAAAGGACAACACTGGATTAACAATGTTTACAATAAGAAATTCTTCTTCCCTTTCATTAATGACTAATAATGGTATAAATTACATAGGGATTTTTCCTGCATAATAATCTCTGTGAACTAAATATTTTGATCTTATTCTTTCTTTCATATAAGTAGCCTAAACCATTTTAGTATGTATAACGATCCATACATGTTCTGAATATAAATCTGAGAATGGAGCCTGAATGCTGCTGCTGCATCATTAACTGGGATAACATGAGTTTATGCATAATTTTTCAAACTCCAAAGCTTAGGCAACGATTGGGTAAGAAGCGCAAGTTGCAACACCACACATGTTCTTTCCCATCTCCATTTTGAAGTATCCATCCTCACCCCAATCTGCTCCCCATGAGTTCTTTATGAGCCAGTAGGGAACGCCATTTTCAACACCGTAACCCACAGCAAGAACAGCATGGTTTACGTCCTGCCAATGAAACAGCCAGTGGTTGTAATATTGTCCATATAGGCCTATTTAGGTGATAATAGATGATTGCATCTTCTCAGGTTACTCGGGACAGATGACTTACCATGGGAGTGTCACCACATTCAGTGCTGGTGTAAACTCCGCTCTTGTACTGTTTGAACCCTTTTACCACCTCAAAAGCAACACTAACAGGCCTAACCAATGCAACTGCATATTTCAGTTCATCTTCAGCACCCTGTAATTATACATATGTTAATCAGGAATCCAACCAATGCTTATTTAACCATTCAGGTAATTGGTAAAAGCAGCAGCTCAATAAGTTGAACAAATGGGCTGAATAACACTGGCAAAAAGTTGGTTCCATCCCGAGGAAACTAAAGAGATCTTAATTACCAGGGTAATATTGACAGAACTGATGACTTTGACACCAATATTTGCTTGTGAGAATTTACATATGCCATTCTTGCCGGTGTATGGATATGCTTCTTCAGTGTCAAGACCACCATTGAATTTAATGTACTCAAAGGCTTGTGATGGCAACCCTCCATTGCAGCCAAAGTTATTAAAAGCTCCAGCACAGTCCACAAGCTGCTGCTCTGATAGAGAGATTCCCTTCCCAAATGCTTGGGCATAGGCTGCTTCTAGTGCACCAGTAGTGCTGCCAAAACCACACACATATATGCCTGCTCCATTAGATTTCAATTTTAAGAGTCCAACATGATTCTAACTAATTCTCACCTGAATGTCCAGCAAGATCCACACTTGCCCTGTGCCTTCACTGGGCTAACAATACCATCTTCCCTCCAGTCTTTCTATAATCACAAAATTGGGAATTTGGTGTTTGTTAAGATCAAAAAAATAATCTTTCTGCAACCAATTGTTCACAGCACACGATGGATGTTTAGTGTTTCTATCTTTATCATAGCATAATTCAACTCAGAGCACTCTACCATCTTGAAAATAATAAAGCATTACATACAAACTAGTTTAATTAATTCTAATGAGTAACTCCAGAAATATATAACCATAACGGATCGGAGTTCATTCTGATTGGATATACCGTCTCTGGCAGAACAGCGTTAGTGAGCTTGAGATTGCCCTTTGTGGTGGCAGAACAGTTTTGAGATGCCCCCAACTTGTGTTTACGGAACTCATCCCATGTTAGGTCGGTAAACTCTGCCATGAAACACAAAAGTAATCGATAAACAACAAGGGCCATAACAGAACAACTAGATTGATCATAAGTTGCAAACACTTATCCAAACATATATGATGAATATAAGAATTCAATTAAGAATTGTTCATTTAGCTTGATTAGTTACTAAGTAAAATAAAGAAAGAACTTAACTTCTACAAAGTGTTTTTTTTATACATCATAAATAAGTAGTTCATAGTGAGTTTTTATAATTTAAATAGCAGCTATAACTAATTATTACGTGTGAACTTGTTTTCCTACTTGAAGATAAGAAAGTATACCATTGACACCGAGTTTGTATGATAGTCCTTTGCTGTTATGCGATCGGATCATCTTCAGATTGTCCAAAAATATCTCGAACCTTTGCTTCATCTCCTCAACGGACTCGTACTTTTTCCTATGCCTTTTATAAACATTCAAAAAATAGAACAATATTAGTATAATTATAAAAGGAAAACGATAGAGAAATCGATCTCATTTTCGAATTTAGTAACCTGATAGCAAAGCGAGCGAATGAGAGAGCATTGCGAGTCTGGCCGACGACTTGAAGAATTCCGTTCTCCAGTTCTTCGGAAACTACGACTTGCCTGATTGGATTCTCATCGGCGAAGGTCGCCGGTCCGGCAAGTGCAGCAGCGAAAAGGCCGGCGACGAGAACCAATAGGAGTGACAGACGTGACATTGTAATTATTGTAATTTGGGAAGTATGGTAGGAATAGAGGATAATTTATTGAGGTTGATGGCCCCATTTGAAAAGTATGGACGCGACCCGGGCAGATATTTTAGTATTTTTCTTTGTGACGTTTGATATCGTCAATAAAACTCAATTCATTTAAATTTATATTTGTATATTTAGGATCCGAATTCGAGCGGGACAAATATCTAAGTGAGTACAAAGTTAAAATTTGTTAGAAAAAAGAATCCTATGGGAGGATCTTTAAGTTGACGTGCTCGCAAACATGATTAACATGGCGTAGTGGATGACCTTAATTTTTGGTATGGAATTCGTTTGGAAGTTTGAAATTAGTTACTCCGTATCCACCATCCCATTTGGCATGGTCTTTTTATTCCTACTTTTTTTTTCTCATTTTTTAAATACAACATAAAAATAGGCAAAAAGAAGAAGCAAAGAAGTTACTGGAGCAACGCCAAATAGTGATTGATGACCTAATAGAAAGGGACGAAGAAGAAGAATTGAACTATATATTAAACAATTGTCTATGTGAGAAGTAGAAAAGCTAATTTATAAATTTAATATGTAGTAATCCACCTACATATATTAAAAAAATGTGTGATCACCAGCTCATGTTCATTTTGGTCATGGACAAAAAATTTATATTAAAGAGTTAATTTTTTTTGTCTTTCGATAGTTCATAATGTATATCATAATATTTGTGATATTCTAAAAGTATTTGATTAATGACCGTTTATATAAAAATAATTTTTTTTATACCTCGTAGAAATGAGTTATATATGATATTTATCCAACCATATATGAGCACGTTCTATAACTTTTATCACATATCAACACATTAATTTTTAAGAATGTCTGAATAGTCAATATGTTTATCACAAATCTCATTCTTTTTAAGGAATAGATTAAAATCATATGTATTTGTATGTGCTCCATAAATTTTCATTATAAGTTCATTTTTATGCCTTGAAATTTATTATATTTGAATGATACACCTCAACATCACTCTAAAAGGTTAAGTGTACCACCACTTTACATTCCTTTATTTTGATGAAGACTTTATAAAATTTATCAAAATAGGTCACGTGACAACCGTGTGCCCAATACCTTTCAAACCAAATTGGAGATAATTATGTTCTGTACATTTTGAAGAGTCATTTTAAGAACCCATAGTGTTCTACCTTTTATAATTACCAATTTTTTTTTATTTTACTTAAAATCAGTGGTGGAGCCAGAAATTTTATTAAGGGTGTTCAACAATAATGACGTGTGGCTATCAAAACAAAACAACTTTTTTTTTTGCTATTTGGGGTTCAACCCCAAAACTTCTTCATTCAAATGGACAATCATTATCATTATCACTAGGTCAAAGGCACAACTTTTGTTAAAAGTGTTTAACTTTAAATATATATTCTTTAAATATAATATTTAATATATATATACAATATAATTTTCCTATAAAAAGTGCTCAGTTAGACACCTTGGGGTGCTACAGCTCCGCCCCCGCCTAAAACTCGGGTCCAAACCAAGCAAATATTTAAGTGAGTAAAAGATAAAAACTTGTAGAAAATATCTTATGGGATTCAAGTGGGATTATATGCGTTAATGTGCGCTCACAAACATGAATAACATGACGTACGGGATGACCTTAATTTTTTGTCATCGGTTGGAAGTTTGAAATTAGTTACTCCTACATAATATATGAGAGTATCCCATTTTGATTCGTCTTTTCTTCTATTCTTTTTTCATTTTTTAAATACAATATAAAAATAGGCAAATAAAAAAAAGGGAGTAATTTACAAATTTAATATTGTTACGAAACTATATATAACAATGAGAAGAAAGTAGGAAGAAGAGAAAAGACTTATTATTTATCTTGAAGGGATAATTTTACAATGAAGAGAACTCTCCTATTTATACAGGAAAATTGACTTGGTCTCAAAGTTAGGATTCCTAAATTTTCTCTAAAAGATGTTTATTCACTATACTGGTAACACTCCTCATTGAATATCCAATTCGTAGATAATGTGCCTTGTTAAAAACCTTACTCAAAAAACTTTTAAAAAAATAAAAATATTTTAGTGAAGGAAAAGAGTACACATATCTAATAATACTCATCTAGGCTCCCTCATAAAAAAAACATACAAGGAAAATCTAATGGGACAAAACCTCATAAGGAAAAAAGAGTATAGCGCAACAACGCATATTAACTCCCCCTAATGAAAACATATATCCAAAGAATTGAATCATCGCATTCCAAGTTTGTGCACCATATTCTTGAAAGTTGCAGTTGGCAGAGACTTGGTGAACAAATCAACCACATTGCCACTCGAACGAATCTGTTGCATATTGATATCACCATTCTTATGGAGCTCATGTGTGTAGAAAAACTTTGGCTAAATGTGTTTCGAACTGTCTCCTTTTATGAATCATGTATCCGTCAGGATCAAAGAATTATGCAAGTTCCCCACTTCAGTTTCTTTAAGCAAATAATCTATTGCCTTATGAAAACTCTTCAAGAGTTCAATTCAAGTTATCAACTTGCATAACAATATGAAAAATTCTTATTTAATCTTTATTGGGATTATAAACAAGTTTTTCAAAAACTTGCATATGCTTTAGATTTTGAATCCTTCATGAATTTTCATATCAACTTTGTGACAACATTCAATATTAAATGTATGGCATCTTCTAGTGTCTTGGCTGCAAGTCAAATAAGCTTTACGTTTACCAAGATATATGTGGCGCACACGGATTGGCTGAATTAAAAGGACTTGGATTGCCAAGTTTTGCTCAAATTAAATCTATTTAAATTATAACATCTTCTTTATTAAATAACCATAATTTATTAAATTAAAAAATAATTATTTTACAAAACTAGCTTATTTGATAAAATTAATCATTCTAAAAATAAAATTAATATAAATTAGTAACATATTAATTAATTAAGCTTTCCTAACTTTAAAAAAAAATGTCGAAAAATATTTATCGCAATAATAGAAATTATATTTAATTAGAAAAGTCGAGTTAACCCTTAATAAAAAAATATTTATTTGACGTAAAATTTTAAAAAAAGAAGAGAAAGTAAGTAGTAATATTTATATAATTTTATTTTTTTATAAAAAAATAATATTTATGAAATAAATTTAACAAATAAAATAAATAATTAAAAATCTTTTTCGTATTCCTACAAAAATTTCATAACATATTATTATTATTATTATTATTATTATTATTATTATTATTATTATTAGTATTATTATTATTATTATTATTATTATTATTAAAACTTTAGTTTAAATAAATGTGGAGAGCCAAAATTGGGTGTCAACAATTATGATGATATCCTTTATAGTATGATGAATTGTACATGAGTTGTTTTATGAGCTACATTCCTCAACTATTTCAAGATTATATTCAAAATTGACATATAGCATGATTTCAACTAAAATGTACCTTTTAGCATGTTTTAAGGATTTTTAGGCATGGCTTCCATACGTGGTACATTTTTGTGCTAACCCATATTTCTACATTTTCTATAAGTGTAGGGTTTGGTGATATCGGCTTCCCCCCTCGTGGCTAGGACCATAGTAGATCAAGAAGAAGAAGATTGGCGAGTCCTCATAGCATTCGAGGGTTGACCATTATGTCATTTAAGTATTTCTTTATGTTTTAGACTTTTGTAAGGGTTGTGTCCCTAAGATGGTATTCAAGTGTTATAGATGGTTTGAGACATAGTGTTATAGACTCCCTCTTATTATATAAAAGACTTCGATTGTAAAGAAAAGCTTTAAATTTCTGCACTTTTTCCTTGCTCTTATGTTATGATATGCTATGAGGCTTGTATGAGGCTTTTCAGAGTCTTGTACGTCGTGTCACATCTTGGGGGTAGTCGTGGGTCGTGACAAACATGGTATCAGAGCACAAGATTTTGGGATGGTTTTAGGATGTCTCAAACCACGTCTAGTAGAGTCTTGTTCATAAATGTGAAGCGCGCCACATTTATGAATAGGAGGCTATCGGATGTTAGGAAAACTTCACTTCTTCATTCTCTAAGTCGTGCTATAGAGTTTAGCTTTATTGGGTGTTTCTCCTAATGTGTGCCCTATGGTTTTCAGGATATGACTACTTCAAGGGCTTACATTAAAAGGAATGAGGAAGACAATATGGAGCAAGAGGTTCCCCTCCTCCAAACTCTTCTCCATGCTCCAATTGACCCTATAGGGGAGAATGTGACTCATGTAGAGTTTAAGTCCGCTATCCAATTGTTGGCTCAAGCCTTGACGGTGCAAACCAATAGAGAGGTTGTAACTCTGGCAAATCCAATAAGGGGGATGGTTGCTTCTAGAGTGAGGGAGTTTTTGGGGTGGTATCCTCCGAAGTTTTATGGCTTCAAAGTGGAAGAAATTCCTCAAGAATTTGTGGAGAAGGTCTCTAAGGTGTTAGACTTTATGAGAGTAACTCCGATAGAGAAGGTGGAGTTAGCTTCTTGTCAACTCAAAGGGGTTGCAAAAATATGGTATGATCAATGGAAAGAGACTAGACCGGTAGGATTGGGCCCTATAGAGTGGAAAGGGTTCAATAGTGATTTTCTAGATAGGTTCTTCCCTTTAGAGATGAGAGAAGCTTTTTTGCTTGAGTTAATCAACCTTAGACAAGGTGATATGAGTGTTAAGGAATATGCATGGAGGTTCACTCAATTGTCTAAGTATGTTCCAATTTTAGTGTCCGATCCCAAATCGGGAATGAGTAAGTTTGTGGGATTGTCCGATTTAGTGGTAAAAGAATGTCGTATGGCCATGTTTGAGAATAATAAGAATATCTCTCGTCTTGTAGTGTATGCCTTTGAAATTGAGCAAAACAAACTTGAAGAAAGGTTGAGGGAGAAAACGAAGGTTAGGATAGATGATGATAATTCTTTTCTTGAGAGGTCCTTTGGATAAGGTTCTTCTAAGTTTCTCCCAAAGTTTAGTGGGGATAGGATGTCTAACCCTAAGCCTCAAAGAGGAAGCAATAGTAAATCGGTGTTACTTAAGCCTACTTGCAAAATATGTGGAAGGAAGCATTATGGTAGGTATTTAGCCGGTATGAAAGGTTGTTATGGTTGTGGTGGAAGTGACCACAAAATAAGAGGTTTCCCGGTACTTACCACTACGGTAAGAGAGAGGAAGAACATTAGGTTTGATTCTCTTCAAGCTAGAGGTGAACAAGAGTGTCCTCCTAATGTTGATCCTGGTATGTGTTTCATGCTTACTTCTATTCCGGTAATGCTTGTCTTTTGTGACTTGATAAATTGGACACGATGAGCTTTTGTGTTGTCATTATCATACATGGATTTGATTATGGTTATGTGTGTATGTTGGTAGAACCCAACTTAGCCATAATGAGTTTTTATGATGTGTTGGAGGATTGATGAATAGTGGTGTTTAAGTGATGCCTAGAGATGTTGAGTGAGTAGACTCCTTTAAAAGATGATAGAAGTGTAATTCTCCATTGTTTAGAATCACCTTGTGTGATGGATGTGAAAAATTGAGTGTTGTAGATGTCCATGATTTGGATTGGCAAGAAATTTTCACCTTAAGAGGTGTAGTGAGCTTGAGAAGTTTAGCCCCAATTTGGTAGGCTCATATGAGACCTTGAGTGGTGTTGGTAAGGTTTCTTGTGAGATAGAGTTGCATGAGAACCTCTCTAATTTAGAAGTACCGATTAAGATCTTAGACCGGCAAGTTAAGGAATAGAAGAGCAAGGAAGTGCTTCCATGAGAATGTTGAGGAGTGGTATTATAGTAAGGATTTTAGTTGAGGGTGTTATTTGGGAGGCCGAGGGCCAATGAGATGTCCCAATATCCTTATATTCCCTTTTATTCCTCCTCTAGCTTAAGATGATAAGTCCTCCTTAACTCATTTCATGATTGGGGAGTCTTGGATGTTATGTGTATCTCATGATTTCCTTGTCCCATAGAGTTACTCTTGTTAACCTTGGTAGGGTTTGGATGCATGGTGGTTAGACCTCTATTGGTTTTAAAACCTGGTAAGGTTATAATGAGTTTTGGTGATGCTTTGGGATGGTTTGAAAGGAGTAGTATTTGAGGTCTTAGTAAGGGGCTTACTCTCAAGGGGGAGATGATGTGCTTAAATAGCAAAATTGATTGAGAGTCCCGATATCCTCATCTCTCTCTTCTATTCCTATTCTAGCTTGAGACCAAGAGTTCCTTTTTGGGCTTGTTTTATGTTTTGGAGTCATGTGTGTTTTAGAAATTTCCATGATCTCCTTATGTTATGCATGTTCTTGAGAGATTCTTGTTTTGTATAAAATGAGTTTTTATGATTTATATGTTCCTCATTATGATTGTGCATTTTAGTATGATGATGGCATATTTGACTTCATGAGATGATTTGATAAACATGCTTTGTCATGCTTTTGATGAAATGACATATTGGCTCCATATTGTTGTGTTGAGCTTGCTTCTAGTTGGAGAAGGTACCTCCTCCTATAATTATATGGAATGATGGGTTTTGTGCATAATGGGTTGTGGATGTAGCTCCTACTTCCTTGTGTTGCATCATATATGTCTTGAGATGGAGTTGATGTTTCCTTCTTTGAATTGTGCATTATTTTTATATTGCATGCATGATGGGTTGCTAGTCTTGAGTCTATAATTTCGTAAGGTGTCTAAATCGCCATTCGAGGAGGAATGTTCCCAAGGGGGAGATAATGTAACACTCCGGAAAATAGTAGGTTAAACTACAACCTAAATGTAAGGGTAAAAATCATAAAATGACTCTTTGAAGACCATCTAGAGTTGAAATGAGGGTTATAAGGGGTCAAGGCCAAGGGGCAAGTGCCAAGGCAAAACGGCCAAGCCAAATCCAAAGGCAAAGGCTGCCCCTAGCTTGGAGCACACTGCCCTAACTTCACGAGTGGGACCACGGATCGTGGTCCACACCACGACTCGTAAAGGTTGCTCGTGGACTTGCCTTGGCCATGGTAGAGTGGCCACCAAATGGCCAAGCTACTACCTCAACTTCACGAGAGGGACCACAACTCGTGGAGCCCCTCGTGAAGATGCCTTGGACAAATGAGCTTCAGGCCCCAAATGGCATGGCCACTGCCTAAAGGACCACGAGAAGGACCACGAGAAGGACCACGGCTCGTAGAGCCCCTCGTGGGAATTCCTTGGGCTTGTGAGCCTCATGCCCCATTTTCCTAGCTACTGACCCAAACTTTACGAGGGGGACCACAGATCGTGGTCCTCACCACGACTCATGAAGGTGGCTCGTGGTACCTGGACGGGGTCATTAAATAAATGTTAGTTTAGTCTTTTCCTATTTAAGTCCAATTAAAGTGGGGTCATTTTGGGTATTTTTTGGGGTACTATATAGGGTTTTTTTAAGTCAAAATCCCCTAGACTAAGTCATTATACTCAAACACCCAAATCAAACTAAAACTTCATCTTCCTCACAATATTTCTCTCTCTAAAACCCAAAGAACAAGAAGAGTAGACTTGGAGCTAGGGTTTGGTAAATTCAAGGGTCCTTCCTTAAATTTCTTGGAGATTCTCAATCAAGGTATGGTGGCTTTTCATCTATGGGTAGCCTTCACCCATAGAGTCCCTTCAAAACTTGATTTCAAAGTTTCCAATTTCCCCCCAAAAGCTAGGGTTTCAATAAGTCATGGGTTCTCTTTCAAAACGTTTCCAATTGTTTATTTATGATGGCTTATGATTGAATTGATGATTTATTGTTAATTTATGATGAAATCACCCCATTAACCCATGAATCCCCTCATATTTACTAAGTTGTGAATTCATGATGTGGGTTGATTGATTAAAGAAGTATGTGAATAGATTATGTTTATATTGATTGAATTTATATGATGCCATGTGACTATAATTGATTAAGAATTAAGCATGTGGTTGGATTACCTTGAGAATTAGGTATATATGATGATCATGTGAGCCATTTCTTGAGAGTAAGGATTGTAACATGAAGATGACTCCTAGGGCTTTAAGGGTAAAATCTAATAAGAATAAGCTAAAGGTGATAAGGCTTTAAGAAGGAATCTATTATGTATGTTGAATTGAATATGGTATTATTGAGAAAATACTTCACCCCCATGAACTATAATATGAGTACATGAGTTTATGTATATAATGAATGATTTACTTGAGTCAAGATTATATCCATTTCTAATGTAGTGAATGCTAGATGTGTTGACTTAATATGATCTATGATTGTTGAATGTAAGATATGAGGGGTATGCATGATTATGATATTATGTACATGTTTTATGAACACTTTGAGAGTGAAATGTCTATGATGATAATGTTATTGTTGTGTCGTTGAAAGGACAATCACACACACACACCATGCATGAACATGACTATGATGTGACTAAGGTGTTGATTGTGTTATTGAATCATGATATTCCCCGTATCTTATGTAGTAATTCTAGATGTTTGGGTTGAGTTTGATTCGTAGCCCTTGAAGGGAAAATTATGAGGGTTTGTACATGTTGATAAGAATTGTGTATGAGCTCATGATTCACTTGAAAAGTGAAGATCCTATGACTATTGCGTAATTATGGTATTGTTGAAAGATGATCCCCCCCCATACCCTTACACATGACTATGCATGAAATGTCTATGACTATGATAATTTTGTTGTGTTGATTGAAAGGCTATTCTCATTAACACACTATGAACATGATGTGAAAAGTTTACTTACATATTGATGATTCTAAGGTTGAAAGGTCATTCTCACCTATTGAATCTATGAGCTATGTCATTATATCATGTTGGATTGATTGTTAGTGCATTCTTCCATAAACATGAACTTAAGTAAACACTTAACATGAACTTAATAGGAATTATGTCTAGCACCGACTGAATATGAATATGAGATGGAAGCTTTTACGTCAGTTAGTCCGGCTTTCCAAATGGGTTCCTTCTACGTCAGTTAGTCTGGGTTCCCAAAATGATTATCTCATGAGATGGAAACCTTATACCTCAGTTAGTCCGGGTTTCTAGAAGCAATCTCCATATCCCATAACTATGCGCCCACATAGTTCTTTAGCTATTGGATCCACATAAGCTAATAGACTCCCATTTTACCTTCGGCAAGTAGGACACCTCCTTTCGGTGTGGGGGAAAGACACTGGATTCTATGTAGCTCAAAATGGTCTATGTCGGTTAAGGATATTTCCCTACATGAACAAGAACATAAAGTATGAAAAAAAAAACATGAGTTATGTACTATGGTTCCTCAAGAAGTTCTACTTAGTATGAATGGGGGTATGGGACTTCATTCATGCATTGCACAAGTAGGCTTTGAGAGTGGTCATGGTATGTTTCTCTTATGACATGATGATTTATGAGTTATTGCATGTTTTATATAAGTTATGTACATGAACATAATATTACTCATGACTTCTTAGTGAGCTTTACTTAGTGTGAGTGGGGGTATGGGACTTCACTTATACATTGCACAAATAGACTTTGAAAGGGGTTATGGTGTGGTTTTCTTATGCTATGAAGAGATATGAATTTATGCATGTATGGTATGAAGTGTTGCTAATAGTGACTTTCCTTGTTATAAGCTATGAACATGAATGTTTCCTTGTCTATGATTATTGACTATGGATGAGATCAAAACATGATAAGTATGAGCATGGTGGCCTAAAAGTAATACTTAGTGTAGATTGGATTATGGGATCCTATCTATGCATTGAACAAGTATAACCTAGGGTTACATATGTGATGGTTCTATTATGATAAGATGATCTTGCTATTTAACTATGTGTGTGAACTATGTCTTGTGATGATTGGGGTATGCATTATGTATATGTTGGAGACTATGCTTGTGATTGTGATGATATCCTTTATGCTATGATGAATTGTACATGAGTTGTTTTATGAGCTACATTCCTCAACTATTTCAAGATGATGTTCAAAATTGACATATAGCATGGTTTCAACTAAAATGTCCCTTTTAGCATGTTTTAAGGATTTTTGTGTAAGGCTTCCATACTTGGTACATTTTTGTGCTAACCCATATTTCTACATTTTCTATAAGTGTAGGGTTTGGTGATATCGGCTTCCATCCTCGTGGCTAAAACCATAGTAGATCAAGAAGAAGAAGATTGGTGAGTCCTCATATCATTCGAGGGCTTGACCATTATGTCCTTTAAGTCTTTCTTTATGTTTTAGACTTTTGTAAGAGTTGTGTCCGTAATAAGGTATTCAAGTGTTATAGATGGTTTGAGACATAGTGTTATAGAATCCCTCTTATTATATAAAAGACTTCGATTGTAAATAAAAGCTTTAAATTTCTGCACTTTTTCCTATGCTCTTATGTTATGATATATGCTATGAGGTTTTTCAGAGTCTTGTATGCCCTGTCACATCTACGGGGTAGCCTCGGGTCGTGACACTAGAGTTACCGACGTAGCATTACCATTAAGCACATCATAATAGGGGGTCAACCAAGTTATGCCTAAGATTATATCCAGTCAGTCATATCCAGCATAATCAAATCAATTGTAACATCTCACAAATTGAAATAACTAAAAAAGGAGTTAATAATTGAAAATAGTCGTTTTTGGAAAGAATGAAAATCTGGAAATTTTGTTAAGTTAGAATAAGTTGAGTTTTGGTCAACATCAAACGGCCATAACTCCTAGCTCATTATGAGTCAGGTGTAATTGTAGATATGGTACGAAAGCTCTTGGAATAATCTTTCCAACTCCGCCGAGTTTGCACGATTCCAAGTTTGTATGAGTGAGATATCCCCTTTGGAAGTTGGGTTGTTTGAATAAGGAAAGTCTAATCCGGATTTTGGAAGGTTATTTTAGTCTTTTCCTTACCAATTATTTTAATTCATTTTTAGGAGTTTAATTGGGGTAAATTCATATTTTATTCAGTTTAGAAAAGTTGAAGTTCATGCTACGGCTTGGAGAAAAGAGAAAAGAGGAGAAAGGAGAAGAGATATCAAGAATCGTCAAGAACATTCGAGTTTACCTTGTGGATTTCATCAAGGGGTGATCCCTACGAGGTATGTGAGATCACATAACATTGGGTTATTTCACCCACGTGCAAAACATTGATTCGAAGAGAGCTTTTAAGCTAAGTTTTGAGTAATTATCTCAAACCAAAGAAAGAAGTTTGTTTTAAAAACATATGAGCTAAGTATATTTTGGGAGTAGTATTGAGCACCGTTATGGGGATGCGAGTTCATATTAATTCAATGTCTCCATAAACCATGTAGACATCATGGGTAGTAAATGATCATACTTTTTAGATGATTCCTTAAGTTGCTTTTTAGCATAGACTAGTGGATCCACTTAGTTAAGCGTTCTATATGACGGCAAAGTATCGGACAGTTCTTGCAGCGTGGGCAAGACGTTGTATCCCCACTTAGGCTCATAGTGGTGGTTGTCGGTTAGAGAAACTCCCATAGAAACTATATTACTTTATTATATGAGTAAAGTTGAGTTTGTTGTTGCATTTTCTTTAATGAACTAAGTTGTTTTCCACTATTTTTACAAGTTTTCTATATATTGCATATGCTTTATTGCTTTATAATGAGTTAAGTTATTCAGGAGTTGAATAAATCCAAGGTAAGCGTTCCTTTCAGATTCTTTTCAAGCCTATGTTGTGTTTAACATTCCAACTCGTATACTCGTACATTAAATGTACTGATGCCAGTTGGCCTGCATCTTCTTATGATGTAGACACAGGTAACCAAGATCATCACCCAGCACCTCGTTGATACAGTTGAGCACTTAGAGTCAGTTGGTGAGCCTCCTTGCATTCCGGAGGACTCCTTTTACTTCACTTTCAGTATTTCATTGTTAGGATGATTGGGGGTCTTGTCCCGACATCCCTCTTTTTTTTAGAGGCTTCATAGACAGATAGTTATAGTTCTCTAATCTTATTCATTTTAGATGTATACGTGTAAAACTTGAGTTGCCATTTTGGCTAAGACATTATTTCTTATGTTATGCATGAGTTATATTTCTTATGTTTAAGACTTCCACTGAGTAAGTAAGCCAGGTCAAGGGTTCTCTTGGGGCCAGCAATGGTTCTCGAGTGCCAGTCCCACCCAGAGTGTAGGCTTGGGATGTGACAAACTTGGTATCAGAGCACAGAGTTCAAGAGTCCTAGGGAGTCTATGAAGTCGTGTCTATAGAGTCCTAGTTATCAGTGTGAAGCGCACCACATCTATAATTAGGAGGTTGCAACATTTAGGAATTAGTTCACTTCTTTCATACTAATTTCGTGTGATAGAGTTCATCTCTATAAATTTTCTTTCTAACTCGTGCTTGCGCGTAACCAATTGTGAGTCGGACTGTTTTGAGAGTGCTTTCATAGGGCATTTCTTTCCCATGAGCTAAGAGAAACAAGGATATGGTTGTCGACATGAGGAGCAAGATGAGTTTATTTGTTACTGGGTTATCTCGTCTGTCAAGTAAGGAAGGTAAGGCAGTCATGCTAATTGGTGACATGGACATAGCAAGGCTGATGATCCATGTGCAACAAGTTGAGGAGGACAAGCTGAGGGATAGCGAAGGGTTAAAGAATAAGAGGGCTAAGGCATCAGGGAATGAATCTGGGCAGCAAAAGAGTAATGCGAACCGGTCTTCTTTCCAACATAAGCAGAAATGACCTTCTACATCATCTTCTGGTGCACCTGCACCAAGAAACAAATGTGAGTACAATAGTCAGAATTCCCAGAATTTCAGAGCTAAACCTGCACAGTCACAAGGTACTATGGCACAAGGGGGTACTAAGATTCCTGCATGTGCTAAGTGTGGAAGGAACCATTCAGGGACGTGTCGTGATGGCTCCACTGGTTGTTTCAAGGGTGGCCAGAAGGGTCATTTCATGTGAGAATGTCCAAAGAACAAGCAGGGTAATGGTAATGGGGGCAATAGAGCCTAGTCCTCTTCAGTTGCTCCACCAGACAAGGTTGCACCTAGAGGAGCTACTTACGGTACTGGCGGAGGAACAAACCTCCTATATTCTATTACTAGTCACCAAGAGCAAGAGGATTCGCCAGATGTTGGCACTGGTATGATCCAAGTCTTTAACTTTAATGGTTATGCTTTGCTAGATCCAAGAGCGAGTTTATCCTTTGTAACTCCATATGTTGCTATGAATTTTGATGTTTTTTCCTGAGCAACTGAGCCCTTCAGTGTTTCTACACCTGTTGGTGAGTCTATTCTAGCAAAGAGAGTCTATCGTGATTGCCCTATTTTCATCAATCACAATATCACCATGGCGGATTTAGTTGAGTTAGACATGGTAGATTTTTATGTCATTCTTTGTATGGACTGGCTTCATGCCTGTTATGCCTCTGTTGATTGTAAGACTCGAGTTGTCAAGTTCTAGATTCCTAATGAGCCAGTCTTAAAGTGGAAAAGTAGTTCAGTAGTGCCTAAGGGTCGTTTCATTTCGTACCATAAGGCAAGAAAGTTAGTTTCCAAGAGGTGTGTCTATCACTTAGTCCAAGTTAATGACTTTAGTGTTGAGACACCTCCTATTCAGTCAGTTGCAGTAGTAAAAGAGTTTCCAAAAGTCTTTCCAGATGACCTACCCGGAGGCCCTCCTGAGAGAGAAATAGACTTTGGTATAGACATTCTTCCAGAAACTCGTCCTATATCTATTCCGCCATATAAAATAGCACCAGCGGAGTTGAAAGAGCTTAAAGATCAGTTAAAAGATCTCCTAGATAAGGGCATTATTCAACCAAGTGTCTCACCTTGGGGCGCTCCAGTCTTATTTCTGAGAAAGAAAGATGGTTCCCTTATGATGTGTATAGATTACCGTCAGTTGAACAAGGTTACCATCATGAACAAGTATCCTCTTCCAAGAATTGATGATCTTTTCAATCAGCTTTAAGGTGCTACTTATTTCTCTAAGATAGTTCTCAGATCAGGCTACCATCAATTGAAAGTAAGGGAATGTGATATTCCTAAGGCATCATTCAGGACCCGTTATGGTCATTATGAGTTCCTAGTTATGTCCTTTGGTTTGACCAATGCGCCTACAACATTCATGGACCTTATGAATAGAGTATTCAAACCTTATTTAGATATGTTTGTTATCGTCTTCATTGATGACATACTAATCTATTCGAGGAATGAAGAAGATCATGCTAGTCATCTCATAATAGCTCTCTAGACTTTAAAAGATAGAGAGTTGTATGCCAAGTTCTCTAAGTGTGAGTTTTGGCTTGAGTCTGTGGTATTCTTAGGCCATATTATATATGGAGAGGGAATTAAAGTTGATACCCAAAAGATAGAGGCAGTGCAGAATTAGCCTAGACCCACATCTCCAACTGATATTAGGAGTTTTTTGGGTTTGGCTGGCTATTATAGAAGGTTCGTAGAGGGGTTATCATCCATTTCATCCCCTTTGACCAAGTTAACTCAGAAGACAGTGAAGTTTCAATTGTCTGAAGCTTGTGAGAAAAGCTATCAGGAATTGAAAAAGTGGTTGACTACTGCCTCAGATTTGACCTTACCAAAAGGTACTCAAGGTTTTGTGGTGTATTGTGATGCATCTAGAGTTGGTTTGGGTTGCGTATTAATACAGAATGTCAAGGTTATAGCTTATGCCTCCAGACAGTTGAAAGTTCATGAAAAGAACTACCCAACCCATGACTTAGAGTTGGTTGTTGTAGTATTTGCTTTGAAGATATGGCGTCATTATTTGTATAGTGTTCATGTTTATGTATTCACTGATCACAAAAGTCTTCAATATGTGTTCACTCAGAAAGAGCTTAATCTCAGACAAAGGAGGTGGTTAGAATTACTCAAGGATTATGACATGAGTATTCTTTATCACCCAGGTAAGGCTAATGTTGTTGTTGATGCTTTAAGTAGGTTTTCTATGGGTAGTACCGCCCATGTTGAGGAAGAAAAGAGAGAGAGTTAGCGAAAGATGTGCATAGACTTGCACGCTTGGGAGTCCGACTAATGGATTCCACAAAAGGAGAAGGAGTGGTGATGAATCGGGCTGAATCATCATTAGTGTCAGAAGTAAAAGAGAAGCAGGACCAAGATCCCATTTTTCTTGAATTAAAGGCAAATGTCATAAGCAGAAAGTTATGGCTTTTGAACAAGGGGGAGATGGTGTATTGAGGTATCAAGTGTAACACCCCGAAAATTCTATGACTTAAGTTAGAGCCTCACCTTATGAATAATGACTTAAAAATAGTTAAAATGATGTTTCTAAACCTAAATTAATGCAATTGACTTAGTTTGGAAGAGTAAAAGTCTAAACGTCAAGAAAACGACCAAGACGTCCGGAAACTAGAGAAGAATGTGTCCTAGCGTGTCCTTAGGTTTTGGGCAGTTTTGGGAGTGTCTTATGATGGTTTAATCTTGTAAAAGGTTTAAATTAGGTAAATATATGTTTATAGGGTCAAAACGTTCGAATACAACTCCCCGAGGCCACCCTAAGGGGCCCCGAGGAGGACCTAACCTTGGCTAAGCAAGCTGCCTTTTGCAGATTGCACTTGGTGGGAATAGCTGCGCGTCGCGCACTTGCTCCCCCAAGGAGCAAAAAGTCAGTTCGCGACGCGGTCATGTCGCGGATTCTACTGTCTCGAAATTTAATTCCAAATATCTTCAGGGAACAGCTCCGCGTCGTGGACTTGTTCCGCGATGAAAATGCAGAAATTTAGAAATCGATTTTTATTTCATTAAAGAATCCAACTAAGTGAGGGGTATTTAGGGTACTTTAGGGGATGTGTATATAATGATTTTTAAGTTAATTTACCTCTTTTTTTTATCACTCAAACACAAAACCCCAAAGATCTAAACCTAAAGCTCCTCCTTCTCTCTACTCTCTCTCTTCCCAAGAACTCCATTGAAGAAGATTGGAGCTTCAAGAAGAAGACCAAATCTCTAAGGTTTCAACTCAGATTTTCGTGGTTAAATCTTCAATAAGATATGGTTGCTTATCACTCTTGGGATTCCTTTCCCCAAGAGGCCCCTTCAAGATAAATTTCAAAATCTTCAATTTCTAGGTTTCAATCCAAAAATGTGGGTGTTCTTTCTAAAGTGAAATTAATGTTATAAACTGACTTTAATTGATGTTATATGAACAACTATGGATGAATTTATGTTGTATTGATGGTTTCTTGAAGAATTCCCCATGAGACCCATGTTTCTCCTTTTTCCAAATTCTAACCCTAGTTTGTGTTAGTTATTAATTGAAGGCTATGAATTGAATGTGATGTTATGTAATTCATGTTTGTATGATGATTCTACCCTAGGTTATGTATAATTTCTATGAAATTAGGGTTGAGTATTTGAACGAAGCCTTGAAGGCTATGAAGGGAATATGTCAATTTCTTACATTGATGTTGATTATGACATTACTTCATGAATTACCTTGTATTATGTATTGGTTATGAATTGCTTGGTAATTGAAGTATGAATGTACCATGAATGTCAAGAAGGTATGAAGGTTGGTTCTTCTTTGAACTCAAGTATGAAAGGTAAATTACTTAGATTGGAATGATGATATACCTAATGTGTTGTTGTGGTGTTGATGACCTAGTTTCCTCATGCTTAACCCTCTACACTTGAAATTAGCTATGAAGTATGTATGTATGTTATGGTATGATTGTTATATGATTTAAAGGTAGTTCTTATGATTATAATGTAATGTAAAGTGAAAGGTTTACTCACTTGCTAAGTGGTTCCAAAGTGAAAGGATTGTTACTCACTTATGAATACATATGAGCTATTATGGTAAGATGTCTACATAAGAGTCTAGTAAAGACTAATGTGACCTTATGTGATGACTAAAGATGATTACAAAAGGGAATTAGATGCTTAGAACCGAAAGGGCATGTAAATGAGATGGGGGTCTCACGTTTAGTAAGTCCGGCTCCCCACATGGGTTTCCTCACGTTTAACAAGTTCGGATTACCCACGGTATATGTTGTCTCATGAGATGGAAACCCCCACGTTTAGTAAGTTAGGGTTTCTAGAAGCAATCTCCTTGACCCTTAACTATGTGCCCACATAGGACTTTAGCTTAGTGGATCCACCTAGATAGCTATGTACGAATGGTTACAC